>PXOD01000143.1:0-137333 GCA_003012165.1 Paramyrothecium roridum | reverse complement strand
ATCTCTCGATGAGGCAAGGGTTCGCGCAGCGAAAATGATACCGTCGCCTCCATGACCCAAACGGACGGCGAGTGCGTATGCGCGTCTTGGAATAAGCCAATGGTAAGCTCACAGTGCTTTTTTTTTTTCGTGCGAAAGTGAATGATCATGCAAGTGACAGACGTACGACCAACCGTATAAGTCCACAATGAACCAAAACCAACGGGTACATAGATACATAGACACTCATCACATCTACGGGAAGCGTGGTCGTTCTCGAGGGCGCATCCCCCCAAGCCTCACGCTTCAGCACGGATACGACCACCCCAACAGTACGGCGTCGTCATCAGACACAATGGGAAAACAACGGACCCCACCACCCACGCATTGGCTTGGTGATTCGGAGCCCTGCAGGTACGGGCATGCAGCGTGCCACAAGAGACTATACGTGCGTTTCGTGCTGTGCCAGCACCAACGAATACCACTCTGGGGCCCGCCCTCCCCGCCTCCCGATGCCGTAGATGCTGCAGTGCTATCGGGAAAAGCTTGGGCGCCCGAAGCTTACCTACATGCTTACCTTCCTTACCTTACTCAGTGATCCGCTTGGTTGCCCGGCTGCTTGCCCCTGTGAAGCCCCAGCCCATGTCTGTCTTTCCGAGGCCCCCCTGTCGCCGGTTCACCTCACCCGGCACGGTGAACACCCTGCTGGTTATCGTGCTGTCGGCGCAGCGCCGAGCTGGGAAATGCCAAATTTGAGTTTCATGCTATACATCTTATTAGACAAGCATGCATGCCGTATTCTCTCAGACGGGTTGCTTTTTGCCAGCACCAGCATGGGCGCATGCGTCCCCCACACTGCATGGTCACACCGATGGTTGGTCAATTTTCCTCCGAACGGGTTTCTGTAGGATGTGATGCAACTCCGGGACCGCTACGCTTTGCAGCAAGCGGCCCGAGTCTGCCTCTTCCCGTCACCATATGTCTCCCCCCCCCCCCCCCCCCTTTTCCTAACCTGGTCGTAGGAAGACGTCCGGTGCTAGCTCAACCTGCCGCTATCTGATGGTGTTATCATTCACGATCCACAAACCTGGACTGTTGCACTTTCATGGTAGCAGTGATGCCGCCTACTAGCTTCGACAATTCAATCCATGACAAATGGGCAGCAACTTGTAACTCATGTTCGTGTCTCATTAGCCGTAATAGTGTCTACCTGTCCTCCCAACGTGGCCTGCTCATGATGATCGGCCGCGCCTGATCCCACGGTCCACGGATCTCGTTCTTGTACTTTTGTAACCCAATCAACCACCAGCTGCACCCACCAGTAGCTATTGTTGCGATGAGGACGCCCAATACCATCCCCACTATGCCGCCTTTCCATGGCCATCTGCCGGCCTCAGCCTCCGTCATAACCATGCCCACCCCTCCACCCGCACCAGAGACCAACAGCACCGTCTGGACAAAGTGATACTTCCAATTCCGGTGCCGGAGGTGGCGTCTGAAAACCGGGAAGAGGCCGAAAACCTCGATACTGAAGAGAGTAAGGCTGAACACCTGGTTCGTGGATGGAAGCCGGCTCGCCAATACAGTGGAAGCCATCAGCGCTGCGTTGGTAGAAAGTGAAGCGGGGAACTTGGCGCCCACACCACCCGAGTAGTCAAAGAAGAAAATGTTGATAGCAAGGAGCCAGAAGGACATGGCCCAAATGCTGTCACTAGATGTAGACTTGGTCAGGGACTTCAGAATTGGACTCAAGCCCAGAAGGGTGCAGTAAATCAAAATAGCAGACTTGATGGTGCCCAGCCGCAGATGTGTCCGGTTCTCTTCGTTTGGTACAGGAAGCGAAATCTGAGGAATGTTCTCGTGGCTCAATTTGATAGGAATCTGCGAGTGTGCATTCGCGGATTCGTTTGAGGAACTGATGACGAATCTTGGTGCTGCTGGCGGGGGCCTGGTCGTCATGTGAAGGTTCGAGGTGGAACTAGCAGCAGATGCTGTGGCTGAAGGTGCCGCGGAGGGCGCCGCGGAAGACGCGACAGAAGGTGCTGTCGTCGAGATGCTCGACTCGACTCGCAACGGCGGTGGGCGGCGGACACTACCAGCTCGCGTCCGGCGCCGCGTGCTGCCGCTTCGACCGACGCCGTTGACCGCGCTGAAGTTTGCATCCTCCCCGAGGCTCTCCTCCTCGGACACCCAACGTTCCCATAAGAGCCACCCAAGGAAGGTGGCGAAGCTGCTCCAGCTGACGACGGAGACGGGCGACACGCGCTCCTGGAAGATGCCAACGAAGCAGACGATGAAGATGATGACGGAGCAGACGTGCTGCAGAATGACGGTCGAGTCGGCGACGAGTGGCCAGAAGTCGTACGGTTTTAGACGAGGGTTGCGCTGGAGATTCTCCAGGAAGGTCGCCTGGTCGGTGTAATTATCCGGATCTATCCCAGGTTGGTCCAATTAGCTCATGCAAGGCAGCGCATTGAAGTATTTACGACGAGCGAGCAATGGAGGATACATACACGACTGCCTCACCCACATGAGCTTCTTCCACCCACGCTTGCGCCGGCGGCTTCTGCTGCGCTCCCCTATGCGCGACCGTACGCTGGGGACGCCATCGCGACTCGGGGCGCGGAGCAGGGGCGGCGCGAAGGCATCGTCGGGCGAGAGGTGGGAGCGACCAAAGCCATCGAAGCCGGCCGAGTAGTCGAAGGCAGGGAAGGCCGTCTCGTCGTCGGTAAGCGAGGGCATATCTGACCGGGGCGGGCGGGCGGCTTGTCCCCGGGCCTTGCGGGCGGCACGTTTCTTGGCGACGCGCCCAGCACTCGTGCGGTATGACGACGTGGGTTTCGCGGCGGGTGGATTGGTTTGTAGTGGTCGAGGACTCTGGAGTTTTGGGACATTTCCCCGAGGCCCTGATGCCGTCCCTGGCAAGCTTTATCGGCAAGGAGGAGATGGCGATAAGGAACTACCCACCGTTCACATGTCATCAGGCTAACTCAGACCGGCGCCAGCACGAAGTGCCCAATGATACGAAAACATATTCTAAGTATTGGATTGAAGTAATCCAGCTTAAACATACCGGTACCTACCTTACATATCTTAGATAAAGTACCTACCTAGTTAAGTCCGCTCAATTTGACTTTTGACAGTTAATTTTAGCGACTCTGGACTGGTGGAAGGTTCAAAATTAGTCCAGGGGGTTAGGAGTTGAGCACGGTTGGAAGATCAAAGCTCCTCAGAACATCCCACAATGCTAATAACTGACAAATATGAAACCGAATAATATTGGAGATGTTTGCCAGTTTGAAAATGCAAAAATGAATGAATCAATACGTCCTATGCTTGCATCCAATGCAGTGGCATATTGCATGTGTTAATGATATAGGTTAGGTCAACCATTCTGCCTCTTTGCAACCAGGCCCATACGCTTATAGTCGGTGTAAGCTGGCAGCCCACGGCACAGGCATACCTCTATGCTCGAGATGACCACTAACGGAAGGTAGTTTGAAGCAAGCCTGCTGAATAAAACACTGAAAGAAAAACGCGGGGTAAACTTTTCCGTGAGATTGGCCAGTCTCGTCAACCGGTATCGTGTGGTCTAGGTCCAAGTTTAACACGGATTACGACGGTCGGGGAGTTTGCGTCCGATTCTTTCCTCTACCCTGTCAGCATGACAACGTAGGACTTTCTTACATGAACTTGCAGGATAACAAGGTAAACAGAAGCCGCAGGTTTAAGCTTTCAAATAGATTACCGCATTAGTCCCACGAGCGAGGCTGCTCCGGGTAGACGCTGATCACCTGACGTCAAAGCCTCGGCTTCTTTCCAAAGGGCTACTACTAAAGGGTGGGGGGTTGACGGTCAGCCCGCCTCGACTTGCATTTGCTGAAAGCATGGTAACCAAGCAACATTCGAGCTGCTCCGAAAGACCTGCCTGATTGATCGAGCGAGCGCTGCCGGAGGCCATGGCTACGTACAAGACAGCCCAGGATGCATTCGTGACCGTAGATGGCGTCAGGTTCGCCTATCGCCGCCTCGGTGTGCCCCGCGGCGTTCCACTGCTCCTCCTCATGCACTTCAGGTTTGTCCGGCACCAACACCAACTCCAATGCTGACGACGAGCTCCCTTCGGAAATGCCTCCTGACACCTCCTCACAGGGGCACTATGGACCACTGGGACCCGGCTCTGGTGGACGCGCTGGCGGCAAGACGACCCGTCGTGCTAGCTGACAATGCGGGCGTCGGAAGGTCTGACGGCGAGGTTCCCAAAACATTCACGGGCTGGGCGCAGCACTACATCAGCGTCCTCCGGGCACTAGGGATCGAGCAAGCCGACGTTTTGGGCTTTTCCATGGGCGGGTGTGTCGCACAGCTGGTCGCCCTGAATGCCCCCCGCCTAGTCCGTCGACTCGTGCTCTGCGGCACCATTCCGAGCACTGGAGATGGTGTTGTGCAGGCCCCCACTGGCCCTTTCAACCAGCTCAAAGCAGCGGCGACCGAGGACGAGCACCGGGCGGCGTTCCTGTCTGCATTTTTCACAAATTCTCCTACCAGCCAGGCCGCTGGCTCCGCCGCTTGGCAGCGGATCGTCACGTCCCGCGCTAATCGAGTCGACTATGTAGACCAGGCAAATGCCCACAGGCAAGCCATTGCATTCGCCAAGTTCATGGACCCCAAGCAGGCCGAGAACGCCTCCTACAACCGGCTGACGGAGCTCAAGCTACCCGTGCTGATTGCCAACGGCAAGCTCCTACCCTGCTCATACTCTCGTTCTGCATGTCTCGGATCCTAGTGCTAATACTGACTCTAGGAAGTAACGATGTGCTACTTCCGACCTGCAACAGTGTGACGCTGTGGGAGAAGATCAGCCACGAAAAGGCCCAGCTACACCTGTATCCCGATTCTGGCCACGGCTTCCTGTATCAATATGCTCCACAATTTGCCCAGCTCGTCAACAATTTCCTGGACGAGGAAGAGAGCGGGGACGGGGACAGGGCAAGATCCGCACGCCTGTAAGATCGGCTCATCGTCCCGCAACGTGCTGAACCCCTGGAGGCACGATGGCGCCGCGCGCTGCTCGACACGCAGTTGCGACGGTGCAGACCGAGAGAGTTAGCCAGCCAGCCAGCCAGCCAGGAAGAAAGTCGACAGGCCCGAAGCCAAGATCGCAATCAGCGCCGCATCGGGCAATTCTAGGTCGAAACGTTCCCGACGGGACGGTGCACGGCATGTGGCACCAAGCGATGTGACTCGGCCTAGTGCGCGGGAATTTGGACCCCAACTTTATTGGTCCACAACCTGGACGGGTATGCAGCCTTCAGCTGAAAAGTTACGTCGCGCACACCCAGGTCTCGAAGCAAAAAAAAAAAGACGCGAATTGCCCAGAGTCTCACTCGAAGGATTGTGATTGCCACGAGTCGTCATCCGCATTGGGGGATTGGGGAGGGAGAGGGAGACGGGGGGAGGGTGTAAACCTACGTACGGCACATTGCCTGCAGGCAGGATGTGCTCTCCCTCCGCCAAAGGACGCACACATAGGGTGCTGTAGGTGATTTGGGGCGACTGCTGCTGCTGCTGCTGCTGCTGACTCCATCCCATGACAATGCACACGACGTGATGCATCATGCATCAAGCCCCGTGCTGTGGTTCAGCAGCGCATCTCCCGCCTCGAGCCAATTGGCCGGCTGACCTGCTGACCGAGTGATCGACAGCGAGGACCTGCAGTTAGCCGCCGTGGACAGTCCATCGGAGGACCTTGGAATCCTGGTACGTGTGGCGGCGGCACAGTACTACGTCCTGCACGTACCGGGGGATTGGGGAACCAAACCACGATGGCTTCATGGGGATCAATTATTTTTCCCCTCGCCGAGGATACCAGGCCGCAAACGGCCATCTCCCCAACAACAAGGGGGTGTGTGACGCCCGCTTCCGTCGTCCTCCTTTGGACTTTTAAGTTAACCTAGCTTTCCTTTCCGACTCCAATAAGAATAGACTTCCTACCCCGGAGATTCTGGTCTGCTTCGCTTGCTTGCTTGCTCGCTCGCTCGGCTACATTGCCTTGTCTTGCCTTGCCCTGATTGCAAGCATCAATCCGTCCGATGCCGCCGCCCATGCCCTACATGACACTCGCCGCCGCCATTCACGCATCATCATACCATTCCCCCCATAAACACATCCACTCTGTAACATGAGCCAGCAGCGCCGCCGCCAGGCGGACATGCTGCTCTCCAATTGCCCTTCTGTCTCCAGGTTCTCCCAGCTACCGGCCGAGCTGCGCCTCAAGATCTGGTCCTGCGCCGTTGAACCGCAGATTGCCATCCTGGACGACCTGGTCAATAAGCCGAGGTCGTACCCTTTGCCGTCCGTCACTCAGCTCAATGCCGAAGCCCGGATAGAGAGTCGACAGGGGTATGAACCTGTTGGTTGGGGATCGTATTTCAACTTTTCTCGCGATATTCTGGTCTGTGATCCCAACATCTCCGACCAAAGCCCCAATAAGCCGCTAGAGGATCTCGCTCCGCGGATCCAGAGGCTCGCCTTCTGGGATTGCTTCCCGGACGACGGGAGGGTAGACGGCCCGTATCACTATTCGTTGTATGTCACAGCGTGGTACCGGCAAGAAGATTTTGGCAAGGTGGAATTCAACAAGTTCCTTTTCCCGAACCTCAAGGACCTCTGGATCATCAAGATTGGCGAGGTAGACAGGTCGTGGCGCATCGGCGTAGACCAGGACCTGCCCTACGAGGTGCGCTTGAGGAAGACGGCGCGGCAGTTCCGGTACTGGATCGACGAGAACATCATCGAGATAGCCCCTCTTAACCTGGATGAACCGGACACCAAGGCGGTCTTGAAGGAAGGGCGGTGCGGCAAGGAGGACTGCCGTCAGCTCAACCAAGGGCGCAGCAAGATGATATCCAAGATTTTGTTCATGGATGGCAAATACCAGAAGTCGGAGGACGCAGAGGACTGGGTCCGCGTTCTGCCCTGGTCTGCGAAGGCGGAAAACGACGAGAATCGGATGAGATGGATCATGGTCGAGCGGACGCTGACGTTTTCCCTGCGATGGGAGGGTAGCGAGGACGAAGACGACGGCGACGACGAGGGTGCGACGACGCCGACGCGGCGTCAGGTCATAGAGGGTTGAGGACGGGCCTCAACACGTAACCCGCTGGCATATCTTTATTGCCACTGCACAACACGAACTCCCGGCTGTCACGACACAGTTTCCCAGCACCCCGAGGTTGACTGGGGGCAAACCCCAAGTCAGCAGCCACCACCACCACCACCAATTATGTTCATTCTAAGAGCGCGCACCCATATTACTTACCACGGAGTTAATTTAATGATAATACAGTACTGTAAATATTATACACATATCATCACAACAACATTTTGCCTGCTCTGGTTGAGGACGTTGGTACTGTATACATCAGCAGACTGACCAAGGGTTTTGCGTACCGCAGGTATGTGTGACTCTAATTTGATGCGCCCTGTTACTGTACGCACTCAGCCATTGGAGGTGTGAAGCCCGTGGAAACAATGCATTTCATTTGCGCAACGCTTACACAACACGATCCAAAGCAGTACAACGCTGGTGACCTATGTCTCCATTCATGTATGCTGCTGGTGTGCCCGTGCCGTCCGCTTGATTGATCCATGTGCCGAACAATGGGCTTGCCCAAACATCGTGAAAGGCTGCTACTTGCTCTTTTAGAACAAAAGACGGCGCGGATGCTTTGAGGGTAGAACAATTGCATTGTGCAAGTCGTTGTCCTAACAAGGAGCCTTGGTTATAGTCGTGCGCCTGTTCTCGCTTTTGCAACCAATGGCTCATAACATCATCAACAAAAAGGACATCAACTCTTTTTGAGTATAAAAGCCCTTCGTATTCCTCCACAGGATTACATTTGTTCTCGACAGAAATCAACAACTCATCAAAGTAAACAAGTACTGTAAAAAGCGGTCCACGAAACAAGACTTCTTCTCGTTAAGCGCGACAAGCCAGAACACCTTGCAAAAAAATAAAATAAAAAATGAAAAACACATTTCATCTGTTTGGGAGACTTCCCGAGGAAATACGACGCATGATTTGGCAGAACGCGATGCACCCGGTCATCGTTGACACGGTTGAGCCTGGCAAAGGTAGCTGGGCCGACTACAGCGTCTTCTTGCAAGGCGGAAAGGTCGCGACGCCCATGGGCACCCTGTCAAGAGTGAGCAGAGAAGCGAGATCAGAAGTTGAGTTTGTGCACGACGCGACGGCCCGGTGGTGTGCCGAGGGCGCCCGAGGGAACAAGGTCGCGTGGATCAACTTTGACACTGACGTCGTCAAGGTGCACAACATGCGGATTCCTCTTGGGCCGGCGCCGGACGACGTGTTTCTGTTCCCAGAATGTCCCATCCGGAAACTGCTGACTGTTGACTTCAGCCTTGACCCGATGCCTGAGACGATGGCGACGGAGCTGATCTTTAGTGGTGTCAACGTCGGGCACCTGGACCTGGCCATGTTCCCGCAATTGCAAGAGGTTACGTTTGCCAGCCTCTTCTCCAACCAATGGGGACGATACGGCCACCCCGAGATTCAGAAATCGGACCTGCACCACGGTGAGCAGGCCAAACACTCCACGGACGACAGCTCGCTCGACGCTCCAATGACATGGAGACGCCAGGTAAGACTCACCCATTGCGACATCTACGGGGTACAGGGGCCGCCCAGCGACAAAGTCAACGAAGCCCTGACCGATTGCCACGGCATGTTCCAGGTGATAAACATGATTGAGCTGATGAAATCGTCAAATATAGGACAGGACGACCCGGAAGACCTCAACGTGTCCTCCATGGGCTACACCAAGACTCCCGGGCTGTACGGCGCCGAGTGGGCAGACTTCCGCTACTACATGGCCGATGGCAAAGTCGAGTTCACGCCCTTGGCGTGGCACGAGGTGGAGGCTGCGACGTACTCGTGCCAGGACGACTACAGGAAGCTGACGTCCGTCGCGGTCACGGACGCGACGCGCAACTTGCACTTCCCGCTGGCCGTCGCCAAGGTCTTCATTGTGCGGACGGGCGAAGAGCCTGCGCCGGCCGAGCCTCATCACTGCTGGGTCGAGGTTCCGAACTACTCCGGGTCCATGTCAAGGGCGCAAAGGGTGATGCGAGAGATGTGGAACGCATTGGCCAGCAAGTTCGAGAAAGGCGTCTGGACCGCCGAGTGCACGATCACACCGAAACAAGCACCTAGGTAAGGAGTGACGGGGGTGGCGGAGACTTTGTGACAAGAGAAGAGAAGGGGTAAAGGAGGGAGAGGCAGTTTTGCTTTCAAAGAATAGAAGAAACAGAAAACGATACTATACAGTACAGTAAGTGAGGTCGCTCTTGTAGTACACAAAGGTCGGTAGACATTCGCACTACATGTTTATTCATGCTTTGGTGTTCCCTACCCCACAACATGCACGACACGGCCAGAGATTGATAACCAACAAAGGACATTTTGGACTGTGAGAATGAAAGAAATAAGAATTCTTGATTTGCTTGTTAAGGGTTTGCTGGAATTGCACCAACCGTTTATAAACGCAAGCCGGTCTCGAGGGATGGGATGGGATGGCGCTGCTCTCGGCCTGACCGCCCCGGGGAATGGCAAAGCCGGCGGGTCCTTCTCCCCTCCCGATATAAGCACTACAGGGTCGTCCTCTGCATTTTGACTGGTTCCGCGGGCCGGCCGTGGACCGGGAGGCGGGTTGGGGGGGCAAGCAGCTTGTTTGGCTGTAAGAGAGCCCCCCCGGTGTGCGGATCCCCGCGATGTTGCAAGATAACGCTAACTTGCTGACGTTTGTGTCCAGCCAGGGGGCAGGGATATGATAAGTTATAGCAACCACTGGCTTCGTTGGTGGATGAGAAGCGGAGAGCGTCTTTTTGCCCGATGTTGGTGTCTGTTGATTCTTCACCATCCGTGCTGGCTGCCCCCCCCCCGGGAACTCCGCACCCCGCTTGCCCATGGCCCACGTTCGACATCGTAGCGTGTAAGCAGGACGCAACTTGTCACATACCTCATTCCTCTCTTCTTCCTTCTTCTTCTTCTTCTCATTTTCCTTATAGAAGGTTAGTTCAAACAAGAACAAAAAAAAAAAAAAAAAACAAGATGCCTCTCACCGACGAAAAGCTCCTCATCCACATCCATCTGCCCCTCCCGGCGGGCTGGCACGATAAGGTCACGGCCCGGTTCCCCGGCCTCCGGGTGCAGTGGGAGCAAGCCTCGGTCGAGGGCGGTGCCATCGCCAACGCCGACACGCTGCCCCCGGACGTCTGGGACGGCGTCACCATGCTCTTCGTCTACCCGGCCCCCAGCTACAGCAACATGGCCGGCGTGCGCTTCGTCCAGCTCCCCTCGGCCGGCTCCGACCACTGGGAGAGCCACGAGGCCTTCAAGGATCCCAACGTGCTGTTCTGCTCAGCCAGCGGCTCCCATGCGTGAGTGATTCTTTGTTCAGGGAATTGGGCTCCCTGGGAAGACAGACGAGGGGGGGGAAAAAGCTAATGTAACTGGTATTGGCAGGCCTCAGATAGCTGAATGGGTCATTGGAACGTGGATCGCTCATGAGCATCGCTTTGCCCTGTATGCCGAACAGCAAAGAGCTTCCGCATGGAGAGCGAGGCCAGAGCTCCCCGTCAGAGACGGCCAGGGTCGCCGCATGTAAGTCTCAGAACGCCTTGGGCCCCTTGACAGCCTTTCTCTAACACCTGCGAATAGAGGCATTCTCGGCTACGGAGCCATTGGCCGCCAGTGCGCTCGCCTGGCGCAAGCCCTAGGCATGGAAGTATACGCCTACACCAAGAGCCCCCGTCCAACGCCAGAGTCCAAGAGGCTCCAAGGCTACTGCGTTGAGGGCACCGGCGACGTCGAAGGTCTCATTCCCGCCAAGTGGTTCTCGGGAGACTCCATCAACGAGTTTGTCGGCCAGGACCTCGACATCCTGGTTCTGTGCCTCCCCCTTTCCGACGCCACCCGTAAGCTCATCGGCCGCGAGCAGTTCGCCATCATGAGCAAGAGCAACAAGAAGACCTTCTTGTCCAACATTGCCCGCGGCCCAATCGTGGACACTGACGCCCTCCTCGAGGCCCTTAACGACGGCCTCATTTGCGGTGCTGCACTGGACGTGACGGACCCGGAACCCCTTCCCGCCGACCATCCTCTGTGGAAGGCCCCCAACGTCACCATCACGCCCCATATTAGCTGGCAGTCCAGCGCTCTTGTCGAGCGAGCCTTGGATGTTCTCTATCAAAACCTTGAGAAGTTAGACAAAGGAGAGCCACTACTAAATGCCATCAAGAAGTAAGTCACCTTCTAAACAGAAGAGCCAGGGCTAGGTTGCAAAAAAACCTCGAGGCAATTGTGCCCATATCATGCCTATGGTACGCAGCCTTGTCTTCAAGTAGATATCCAAACTTTGTAAATACTACAATTACAGATGTTTCATGAAATATATCATCGTTGATAAACAAAATACCCACCCTAAATTACCTTCACTCATGACTCGCTACCCAACCATACACTTTGCGCTTGGCTCCTGTCAATAAAATCAGTTGCCTCTTCTCTCTGAGCGGCGCAGGCTAGAAGCCCTAGACCACGTCCCAGCGGATTTCCTGAACCGCCCAAAAGTCAGGCTCGAGGGTGACGAAATGCCCCCATTAACTGCAGGGCGGCTAAAGACGTGCCCTGTGACGCGTTCCCACCCAGCATGCTCGTCTTCCTCGTCGCTTGCTTCCTTGTTCGGCGGAGGAATGCTAATCTGTTTCTGTGCCTTCAACATCGCACCCTGGAGCGCGGCCCACGATTCAACCTGACCGTTCGCCGCTTCTTCAACACAATTACATTCGTCACCCGCCGGGCACATTGTCTCGCCTGCTTCATGCCATTCTTCCAAGCATTTCTCATGGCTTGCGCAACCACATGACAGGCACGGTGGGTACAGTGCGTCCACAGGTTCTAGGCAGTAAACGCAACGGAGTTGGTCTTGCATGACGTGACACCGTTCGCACGTCCCCACTGCGCCGCCTATGCTTGTGTTTGATTTAGTGTATCGTGCTGGCTCCAACTGGATCTCATGAATGAGGCAGACGCCCGTCACGTCTAAGCCCCTACCAGACTGCATGAGCGCTTGCAGTTGATCCTTTTTGCCCATGACAATAGGCGAGGAGCCGGTTCTTGGATGAGCCGTACCCGAGCTTCCTCCTTCCGGAATGCTGAACGAGTCGCCATAGCTGCTATCCATAGCACGCGTCGGCAAGTTCTCCTCGAGAACATTGAACTTCATAACCTCCAGCCGAGCCAAAGGTTGATCCCACATCTGCAACATCTCGGCATATGCATATCGATAATTGGCCATGACACTGGCCCTGCTCGGTTCAAGCAGTGGCGTGGTCAACCATCCATCATCATCGAACAAGGTCTGGTTTTCCACAAGTACGTTGACATCGAAAGGTACTAACGGCAATGGGTCATCCCTCCGGTATTCGTCATCAGACAGTGATGTTCGTCCTCCGCTGGAATCGTTGAGCGCAGCCGTGCTTCCCCACGCTAGACTATTTCCACCCCCGCCAAAGGTATTCATAATGGCTTCCGCTGGGCTTGGCCTCTTACGACCCTGGTTAGGCGGCGACGATGAGTGAGTTCGAGTAAAGGACCTGGGTAGGTTGGCCGTGAATGCAGACGCTAGCCCTGAGTTGACCCTTTGTACTATCTTGCTGGTGGGCGATTTGGACATTGTGGACTGTCCATCTGCATCTCCCAGTGTGCCCCTGTTGTTCGCTGGAGGAGTCTCTCCACAAGAGTAGGAGTTAGAATCGGGGTCTCCGTACCATGCGGCATCGTCGGAGGCAGGGGATCCAGCGAAGTGAACTGGCGTATGCAAGGTTCCTGGGGTGGTGACCGCGGAGTTCGTGTGGCTCCTGCCATTATTGTACAGATTCCACGCTGTGGCATCCGTAGGGAAGTAATCCAGTGAGAAGGATGGAGCCTTCATGGGCAGAGGAGTTTCGGGTTCTGGAAGTTGAGACTCGACATAGGCTAGCCCGTCCTCTGCCGTTGTTTCGCTGAATATGCACGATAACATTGCCAGCATTTGAATGTCAGCCAGCTTCTCGTAGTATTCGAACAGGTCACGGATGAAGTCAACGGCAACAGGATGCTGGCCCCATTTGACTCTCCCCGAGATGTTGGAGGGTCCATAGTCTGCATTGTTCGATGCAGTCATCCCGTCGTCTCTGCCCTGCTTCAATGCACTGTCCCGGGCTATGACTAGAATCGAATCTCCGCTATGATTGCCGGAGAGAACTTCCAACGGAACCCCAGTTCGAAGGAGCAGTGCCAGGTATCGCCACACATGCATCAGGTCGATGCATCCGTACCTTTCTGCCACCCTCGCGTTATGCTCGCAAACTTCCGCGCCATCGCCAAAAATTGCATACTCCTGAGCAAACTCTTTCTTTGACGGGAGATCGGCCTGCATGTTGTGTATGGAGATGAGATTTCGAGGCTTGCCCAGTCGTCGACGACTAGTGCCTGTGCCGGTTCCCGTCCCAATTCCCGTCCCGGTACCGCCACCACTTGAACGAATAGATCGATCCTCGCTCCAGGTCTTCCTCAACTGACGACTTGGGTGATACCAAAGGCTCATTTTGTGTATTGACGTTGATTCGGAACTACTCGAGGACGAAGAGGAATCATCTGATTCATCTGAATCCGACTGGTCATCGGTCCCTGAGCCATCATCGTTTGTGTACTTTTGTCTGGAAGGCAAATCGTGGGTTAATCGGCCAAAGCCAGCGAAAAGTGGTTCTCCTTTGGGTCTTTCCTTGCTAAGCTCAATTGAGGTTGAGAAGAGAGCCCTGGCCTTTTCTTCTTTCGACGGAAAGAAACAAACTAGCCGACCGTTGTGTGAAAATCTCGCGCCGCAAGTCCGTGGTGGTGGCGGCATGACGGCGCGATTGGGTGTTGCAATTGTCATGCCAATATCACTATGCGGGACCAGCTCCTGTGACATGGAAGCCGACCCCCCGGCTGGTATATCCTCGTCGTCTTCACTTGAACTTTCATCGCCCAGCTCATCGCCCAAGTCACGGACGTTTTTGAAGAGGGTAGTGCTTGTTTCCAGGTCAACCTCGCCAAGCAAGTATGTAAATGCTACTTCGAGACAGTTCTGCTTCCTTTGTAAAAATTGTTCAGCTAGTAGGTTGACCTCTCGGTTGATTTTCTTGTGGAATTCCTCTGGCATAAAGGACGTCTTCTCCACAAGAAATTTTGGCGCCTTGAGCTTTGGGTATTGTGTAGGGATGTCGATCTTGACTTGGATAAATATTGTCTCTCCCCCAACACCCCAAGGTCCCTTGAGGGACGCGTTCAGTGCCAAGTTATCCATGTCGATGTTCTCAAATTGAACTTTGGGAATCTGTTGGCTAACCCGCAGGACCTCATCTTGGATAGTGTCTGGCTCCCACCAATCCTCGTCCATGTAGTCATGCGATAATATTCCCGAATCCTTAGACGCTTGACGCTTTTGACCTTCGGCTGATGACTTCCTCTTCGTCATGGTGATGCCTTTCATCCATCCTATTTGAGTTTGGCTTCGATCCACAACTGTATTCCCAGCTACTCTGGCTTTCATGGAAGGCCCTTTCCACGGCATACTGGCTTGGCGGTTCTGCGAAGCTGCGGGACCCATGTAAAGCGTCAGTGCACTCTGCGTAGAGTTTTTGCCAGGATTTCCGGGCCGGGGATCGCTCATAGTGCCAGCCTGGCGGTCGCGATTCGAGGTGTCGTCCATCGTTCTGAAGGTTTTGTAAGCAGCACCCTGCCTTGTGAGATTAAGATTCTTTCTCGCTGGCGCATCTTTGACATGGCCAACAGATGACAGAATGTTAGCATCGATGCAGTGCAGTCGAAGCTCGTTGTCGGTGCCCCAAGACACCAATTGAAACTCTCGCTTGTCCATGCCGTCGTCTGAGATGCCACCTCGGCTCCTCCACAGAAATTCCTTTGCCTTGTGATCGCCATGTCCTGGGAATACAGCCACAGGATTCATGCGCACGTCGACGGGGTCAGTATCCTCCCACATTCTGTCGTATAGATAGAGATTGCCTGGTTCATTCTGCGGCATGGCTAGAAGTCCCCACCCAAATGGCGTATGCCGCGCTCTCCAGACTGGGTAGTCGGTCCGGATAACTTTCTCAGGCTGGTCGGCATCATTCTCGTAGTCCCAGAACTTGATGCTTTTGTCAAGCGAGCATGTCACCAGCCCAGTAGACCTCGTTCGATTCCAGTCCAAACCATATATCTTCGAAGTATGTGCACTGATAGATTTGATCGGATCCCGAGCCCAGCGCTCGTCCCATATGTGAAGCCAGCGATCATGCGAGGAGGCGAGGACATGCGGATCTTGGCGATTGTACTTGACCTGCGTCGCGCCTGCAAACCAGTCGCAAAATGTGACTACTGGCTGCCGCGGCCGCCTCAAATCCCAGCAATGGACGTAACCATCTACGGAGCAGGTAGTAAGTAGATCCGGGTGGTGAGCCGAGAAATTGATATCAGTGATGGCCCTGCTATGTCCCTGAAGTGAGTGTTCAATGGCGCCGGACGTGCCGTCCTCTCTCATATTGAGGTTCCAAACTAGGGCGCGATGGTTCGCGGTCGAGACGACCCAGTAGTCTCGGGCCGCAAATGGCGACCATTGCACGTCAACGACAAGCCAAGGCAGGCCATGGCTGCGCAATCTACGTGGCGGATTGTAGGGAGAATCCAAGTCAATGATAGCTAGTCCATCCGGGCTGTTCCCGCGTCAGTAAGCGAGAGCCCTAGATGTGTTATGGTAGATTGTTGGACGTACGATGCTAAGGCGATGTCTCGGCCTGACGGAGAGATTGTCGCCGACCCGACGACTCCCTCGACATGGATGGTACCATCAGCCTCAAAGCTTTCACTATCATATGCCGACTTGATAATCTTGCCCTTCTTGGGTGGGTCGGCAAGCTGATCATAGGAGGGCATGTTCGTGGCTTGCTCTCATCTCCTACATGCCCCTGCTCAGCTGCATATCGTGAAGCTTGAGCTCGACGGACGCGAGGAGCACTGGACGGGCAGTTCGTTCAAAGGGAAGAGGAGGCCTCAATTTCGCGGCACTCATCAAGTGCGGGCTTCTAGCCAGACCGTCGCCGTCATAACATGAAGCAAGTGCCGATGAATTTTTTTTCTGTCGCTGTCATGTAACTGGAGGGTGAGGTTGCACAAATGCTGGTTGAATTGCCGTACGGGTTGATCAGGAGCGTACTAGGAAAGAGGTAAGGTAGCTCACGTTTTCGGTTAATGCCAAGGTAGCCATAAGTACCCCTCCACGTTGAGCTCGCGTGGCGCTACATCGCGCTTCTGCGCTAGCATCTCACTATCGCAAGTCATCGGTACCTTGCTTATATTGCTGTAGAACATCTCACACTTGCAGCGAGGACCACGGAGGGTACTAGAAGGAATGAAGAGATATGAATACCGCTATCTGAGATCAGGTAAGCCGGGTCATTACATGATCCCAGCCATAGTACGGCTCTAAAACGTAGAATCCAATCCCAAGGTCATTTTGTTTCTTTCTTTTGATTTCTCAAATTCTCGAGTTTTCTGGGCACCAAGAGCCATCACTAAGTGTACGAAGACACGCGCCAACGCACCGCCACCACATTGTGCAGTCGCTGCCGTTTGCCCCGCCTCGTCATTCCCCTCCAACGACCCTGCGCAGCTTCAACGGCAGGTCAGCTCTCTCCCAGCGAAAGCAACCTGCGACAATAGAGTGGGACGTCTCGTTCTGTGCGCAACTGTCACATATCCTTCTGGTCGGCTTGCTACACAAGTCATCCGAAATGGCGCTCCCGAAACGAATTATCAAAGAGACCGAGCGGTTAATGGCTGAGCCGTAGGCGTTGACTCCCTCGCTCCAAAGTTGCACACGAGGCTGACGATTCTTGTTTGCAGCGTCCCCGGAATCAGCGCGGTGCCACACGAGGAGAATCTGCGCTATTTCGATGTCGAGATCCATGGCCCTGCCCAGTCTCCCTACGAAGGTTCGCACGACCAACGGTATCTTTGCCTGGATAAAAACTGACACTACACCAGGCGGCATCTTCAAGCTGGAGCTGTTCCTACCCGACGACTACCCCATGACGCCCCCCAAGATCCGATTCCTTACCAAGATCTTCCATCCCAACGTTGATAAGCTGGGCCGTATCTGTCTGGATGTACTCAAGAGTAAGTGCTTCCTGACCAAAATGCTTCATGAAAGTCCAAGGCTAATGCCTCTGCAGACAACTGGTCTCCGGCCCTCCAGATTCGCACCATCCTTCTCTCGATCCAAGCCCTCCTCGGCGCGCCCAACCCGGATGACCCTCTCGCAGCAGATGTTGCAAAGAGCTGGAAGGAAGATGAGCAGGCCGCTATCGCAACCGCGAAGGAGTGGACGGCCAAATATGCTAAACCATGAGCAAGAGGATAAATGAGAAGAGATGGGAGCAGTGCATTGTATCGACTTATTGATCACTATCAGGATTATGACGTCTGAACGGAGCCGGGAGTTAAGAACCTGTTGCCTTTGCCTTATTTAGAACGCCCTCGGATGGGGAAGGACATTGTAGTCAACTGTTGCTTGCCTGTAGGTATGCTTAGATGCTTGAATCGGAGACCCATTTATACCTTGGCGGAGCAGGTATCCAAGTGGCAGTACAGTGGACGCTCTTTGGGACTAGAAGTAAGCCCGTGCGAGGTAACTCAGATGACTTGATTGAGATACCAAAACAAATATGGGTAAGTTCCATGCCTCATCTGAAATACTGGCAACTCATCAGGTCACAGCGTAAAACATCACAGAGCATCAATTACCAAGTCACAATGGCTAATGGGATAACATCGAGGACTGTAAATTGTAGGGTATAAGCAGTAGCTTAAGTCTGCCGGTTGGTGTATTGGATCTACAATGCTAGAGTACACAAAGGGAGGATGAAATGCGGTAGACGCGCGCTGTTTACACCATGGTAAGGTCGCCGAACCTCTCCTGTAGAATTTGTTAGACATGTTCCATCTTCGATATACGGATGTACTTGCCTTGTAGCCAGGCACCATCCAGCGGCCCTTGGAAACGAGCTCGGCGGTCTTCTCGTCGATCGACTTCTCGGCGGCAGCAACCTCGTCCTAGTAATTGTGAGTATCATATCGAGCCCTCGGAGAACGTTTGTACGTACGACAGTGAGCTGGTCGAAAGGTCGGGCCTCCTCGATGTTCTTCAGGGTAGCGGCAAGGTCCTTGAGCTCGAGGTCGACGGCCTGCTTGGTGGCCTCGGCGTTCTTGACGGCCTCGGCCTCGAAAGCATCAATGGCCTTCAGCTGGCGGTTGACATCGTAGGTGGTGGGCTTGAAGGCGTTGAAGCGCTTCTCGATCTCGTCGACAACGGCCTGGTTCTTCAGGATGGATCGGTAGGCGGAGAAGTCGACGGTGGTGGCCTGCTCGGAGAGAACCTGGACCTTGCGGCGAGCGTCCTCGTTGCGCTTCTTGAAGGCCTGCAGAGAGGAGACGGTCTGGCCGCGAAGGCCAAGGGAGCTGGTCACCTTGACCCAGTCAAGCTTGAGAGCTGCGCTTCGTGGCTAGTCGGGGTGAGAAAATTAGCTCACGCTTCTAGGGACGCCGCGCCGACGCATTGGGGTTCGCCAAGTACAATTGCTGTTGTTATGACATCTCCGGGGCATCCTATGATGAGGGCTAGCTTACCGTGGCCATTTTGATGGTGCTTTGAGTTCTCAAGGAGCGTAAAGCGTGATATTGAATGGTGTTGATTGACTTTGCCGCACTTGTCCGATCTTGGGAGCCACTTCAAAGTCACGTGATACTCACCACTCCCGAACTAGGTACCTCTCTACTACCATATTTACCGAGCTGGTTGAGCTTCGGGGCATACCAAGGAAATGCTCAATAGTGCAAAGAAATTAAATGCTCTATTACATCACAATGGGTTTACTTGGTCATTTGGGCCTTGGTACGGCTGGGAGTCTTCCTTTCGTGTGAACCGTTCACTTTGAGGCAACATAGCTCGCGGCCTCTGCGCAACGCGCATCATGCACCAGTTCAAAACACAAGGCATATTGCCATCCAAGTTTAATTGGCATTTGTATTCCAGTATCTGGACCATTTTCTTTGAAACAGGCCAGTCGCAACTCTTTTGTATTAATACAGAGTTGAGGGAACACCCCCATAGGTAGGCCTTTCAAGCGTCGCACCTAGGACATGTTCATACTTAGATACTCAAAGCCATGATGGAGTTGACAATGTCATTGTCGTTCTCCTTCAGGGCCTTGATGGCCTTTTTGCGGCTGACGTTGGCTTGGGTCATGACCAGCTCGATGTCCTTATCCTCGAGACCCTCAGCGTCGACCTCCTCGCCATCATCCTCGTCGTCGTCCTTCTTGGCCTCAGCGGCGTCAGCAGCCTTGCTGGGCTCGCCGTGGTTGTGGCCAGCGTGGTCACCCTCAGCACCAGCCTGAGCGAGCTGGGCAGCGGCGGCCTGCTGAGCAGTGGCGTTCACGTCCTCAATCTTGGCCTCGCCGAACACGCTGTCATAAATGTGATTAGCTATTTGCTGCGTCCATTCATTCAGGCTGGCCACTCACATGTAGGTGTTGCTGTTGGGAGACTTGTAGACCTCGGGGTTGTTGATGACGAACAGGATCTGTAGACCATGTCAGTTCACCCCGCATTTGCAATTGAATTTCTGAACAGCTCGCCAGAACTGCAGGCTCGACATACGTTCTTGGGGCGGCGGAGAGTGACACGGGTAATGCCAGGAATGCGGGTGAGGTGCAGCTTCTCCAGGGCCTTGCGAGCCTTCTTCTCGTTGCGGGAGTGGATCACGGCGGTAGAGCCAGCGGGCAGGTTGCCCTCGGCGACCTCCTCAGCGTCGGACTCATCGCTGCTGTCCTCCTGCTCCTCAACAGTGGGCTTCTGAGGCTCGTCGTCGGGGAGCTCCTCGATTCTTGGGTTCGCCATTTTCGTGACTGAGACAGAGAGGTAACTCGGTTAGCTTGGTGACCAAATCTGGGTTGAAAATTGTGTGGGTGCAAAATTCCCGCGCGGGCAGCAGGCTAGGAAGCTCGAATGTCGGAGGGGCAATATGACGGCGATCGGAACACGTACAGTTTACTGAGCCCAGCTTTGTCTACTTGAAAGCTGAATGCTGAGGGGAGACCTTCGCGATTTTGTGATGTAAAACTTGACTGCGAAATTCTAGGGTTTGGTGCAAGAATGGCGGGCTAAACTACATTAGGTAATCAGACATGAACGTCCATTTCGAGCCCCTCACAAGGAGGTTTTGCAGTGGCAGGCAGTTTCACAGGGAGAGCATCTCAATTTATCAGGACGTCATTTGTGTTTTAACGGATTTTTGAATATGGTAAAGGTATTTTTCCCGGGTTTGGCTACAATTCACTTTTAATCGTAATGATGGCCCCTGTGCCATGAATTCATAGATTTCTGAATTTCCGTAACGACGCCGATCATCTTGACGATGAAATGTGACATACAGCCCTTCCAGAACGGGAGCAAAAATGAGTCCAGCAGTCGTTCGCCGCTGCAATGCGTTTTCCTGTCCGGTCCCATGCCTCTCGATCTATTGTCTGCTTCCATGCTCCATCTTCCCCGCGACTCCTGCGCAAATAACCAATTATGCCGATGCCTTGACCTTGGCCAGGGCCTTGCGCTCCTCGAATCGTCGCTGCTTCTTGAGGCGGAGGACCTGGAAGCGCTCGAAGTCGGTCAGAGCCTTCCTCCTGGCGATCTGGTCACGCTTCTTGGCCCAGTTGGTCTCCTTCCACTTGGCGTCGATCTCGGACTTCTCCCACTGCTTCTTGAGGCTGGCGTGGCGGGCACCTCGGTTCAGGCCCTCAACGCTGAGCTGAGAAAGGAGGCACTTGACGAGGGGAACGGATTGCCGGGGAACAGCGAGCTCGGGGTCTGAGGAGGGTCCTTCGACGAGAACCTGCAGTCAGGTTAATCCTCCATCCAAATCCAAATCCAGGTGACGCTCAACATACTCGCTTGTGGTCGATGATCTCGACAATGGCGGCCAGTCTGCCAGCGAAGGGGTGGTCGCCGTTGATGACAACAACGCGGCCAACCTCAACGAGGCGCCAGTTGGAACCCTCAATCAATGCTTCGCCCATTTCGACGGTGTCTAAGTTCGATCGGTCAGTCGGATTGTAAACTCGAGGCGCGTTTGGATATCTTCAAGGACGATTTCCAAACGAAGGGGTGCAGGTTGCCATACCAAGAGTCGAAGTTGCTGCCGTTAGTAAGGTTGATGTTTGTTGGAGCTTCACCACGATGAATGCGCCAATGACTTTTTTTGATGGACTCGGCTATCTGCGTGTGCGGGTTGAAAATCCTCCTGTGCCCTAACCGATTCACCGGAATTTCACATTTGCCCGCTCCGGCTATTGATGCATCCGCTAGCGGTTGTCTGGCCACGGTTATCGCTGATATGCGGATAGCGGGGCAGCTGAGGTAAGCACATATATTCCCTTGGCCTCCAGGCCGAAATGAGCCTCTGCCTCCTATCGCTGATAACGATTGGGAGAAAAAAAAATAAAAGACGGCGCCAGCATCGTTCAGGCAAACCGTTCTCCCTCCAAACTGCACAAGAATCGTCAAGACCTTCAATTTGTGGACGAGGTGTGTCTTATGTCAGTCTACGACTATTACTAAGGTCCTCAAGCCTGGGACGGGTCATGTCCTTGCTAGCTGTAAAACTTCCCGATGGTAAGATACTCCCTTTTCATGATTTCGACCTCATACTCTGATGAGAAAAATTTGCGATTGATCCCAAGTTGCTGGCCTCTTCGCCGGAGTGCTATAGCTCTTGGGTACCTGATATTCAATTTCTTACATATTCTGAACTCCATTGAATACCCCAAGTTTTTAATGCAGATCCTTCAAAAGACCATTGCTAACTTGGCCAGTTGTTAGGTATCGTGTACTCACAAAATGTGGCCAATCGCACCGTGTTCGAGGTTCCAGACACCAATCAGCAGTCTCGCCATGCAACCGCCAGTGCTCCGTAGAGAACCAATGTTCACAGCATTGTTTCGTGAAGCAAATAGTAAAATTAAAAGTTCATTGCTCGTAATCATACAGTTAGGATATCTTAATAAACCTTGTTCCTTTACGCCTTGCCCTTTCTCTTGAGCTCCTCCTCTTCCTCTTGCTGCAGCTGGGCATCAATCTTGGCGCCCTTGGAAGGCTCGTTGCCGTGCATCTTGGCCTGGGATTGGTTAGCTGTCAGTGCAGAAGTCTGATTTTCATTGCAGACATACGGGCAGAGTTGGATCCTTCTTGGCCATGGCGATCTCAGGGTCTTCACTGGGTTCCTTCTTCTTCTGCTCATAGTTAGTGATTTGTCGCAAGCATATGCTGGTGTCTGGCGGGTATACCTCTTCAGCGGCGAGGCGGTTTGCAATTGAGCGTTCGTCCTCTGGATTTTGCGTTAGAATATTGCGCACAATGCATTGCTTCGGGGATGGCATTACTAGAGTCGGTGCCAATGTGAGAGTTCTCCTTGCCCTCCTCGTACGGCTTGGCGTGCTCCATCTCGGAGTCCTTAACGTTCCTCTGGTCGCCTGCTTCGTAGACGCCACGGTTACCGACAGAAGAGTATCCCGACATATTGATGGTTGATTTTTGGGCGAGGAAAAACGTAGAAAAAGAAATGTGTGTGGTTTGCAGTGATAATTTTAATTGTGAAGGTGGCTTGCTTGCGTTTTATAAGTACGGCTTTGCTTTTGCATTGGTGCTATGAAGTTTCCATCATCTCCACAAGCTTACTTCATACTATACGTCATAAGCAGCGAACACGGCACATAAAACATTGGTACCCTACTTTGAGAGCCATCGACGTCATGTCAATCCGATGTGGAATTACTTCAAATTGCCGGCGCCATCTCAAAGGTGGATGGGCTCCATGTTTGTGGCCTTGGTTTGAGGCTCTTTGCTGTCGTTGGTGGATCGGCTCTTCCATCACGGAGAGCTCTAGGACAGCCATCGCCTGCCCGAATCCTGCCGTACCATCCACTCATCGCTTTGACGGTTGAACAAGGATGATCGTCTTTGCCAAGTATTTTTCTAATGTATCTCAGGCCAAGCTTTTTGCAGAGTTTGCAGAGTATCTCCAACGAGATGTGATCGATCTGTAACGAGCTTCGATGAACTGCCCAAGCGTAGCATGCAGCCAACGCAGGGAAAGGAAACAGCTAAATTTCATTCTCTTATATTGTGTAGGACCAAGCAAGTGTAATCTACTTTGAACCACCATTAAAGGGCCTTGAAGCTCCGTAGAATACATTGATGGTATATTAATTTTGTCCCACCAGGTATTGTAGCTTGGTTTTACTCAGTTTCACGAAGACAATCGGGCGATACTGCCCAGTACCTGCGCCTACCTACCCTGGAGATTTGACCGTACACCAGATGCAACACAGTACTCTTCACAAAGACATACAAGATACGCTTTTTCAGGGGGTCATCATGTATATTTGTTACTCGACTAGGAAAATGAACTCTGTTGGTAGTGATAGTATTTTCTACGAACCCCATCATCGCTCACTTTGGAGAAAATTGGGATATTATGGCAAAGGCCAAACCATTGTCAACCGACCTATTTCACTCACTCAACAAGAAGGAGCAACGACACCACCTTGCATTGGGACAAAGCAAACTTGCAATCGCATCATCAGATCAAGCAAATAAAAAGGTACGATGATGTTCTCGGTACCAGAACCCAAGAGGGATGCACAATGCGCACGGTTGCTGAGCATTCCCCTTAGCAGGCCCTACGCCATGAACAGGCTTAGAACTATTACTCAAGGTAGTAATGCATGAACCCCCAGGTAAGCTAATGATACCTACCGATGACGCAAGGATTAAGTGTCAATGAAAACCTCATTCCCCATCGAAATGACCTCTGTGGTTATGGAGTCATGCACAGAGGTCATAGAGGATGAAGAAGCTATGGAGAAAAGCGTCAACGGAGGTTGCGAGGAACAGACATTCGAAGGGTGGGTGGGCGCCTTTTGAAGCGTCTGACTCACAAGCTTCAGTACGCTTCCTTCTGAACCGCAGATTCGCTGGGTCCTTCTCGTCCATATTGTTCGCGCACGCCATGTAGAAACTGTATCTGGAGTCTACCCTTTGCAGACACTGGTCCATCAGCGTGGGCCTTGTCTTTATCTCTATCCGCTGTAGGGTACTGGCGAGAGGCTTATGAAATCGGGATACTGAACGAACATACGACTACCGCTAGCGATACCACCCTGAAAGGGCTACTACTTCGATATCGGGTACGTGATTGTACTCGTGCGCTTCGTAGATTGTGTTCCGGTCTGTGAATAAAAACACTTATTGGATGTCCAATTCGAAGTCCCTGACAAAGTGTTTGTTATGTTCCTCTCTGTAGACGTAAGGCCTCTTGCACATTTATTCTACATATCTAGACGTAGGTTTAGTTTTTAACAACCCGCGCAAGCCTCGCAAGGCAAGGTAAGGCATTTGTTGTATTACCGGCATATGGGTAAAGATCATTGTTGCTGGTACACGTTAGATGTTTGACCAACTTATCGATAAGAAGGTCTGGTAGTTAGTTGCCTGACCACTTTATTGCGCTCAAGCTTGATACGGGAATTAGGTCATCCAGATGCGTCACAGCTGCTCAAGCTTCCTTGAGCTATCCCGATCGGGTCATGCCATCAACCTCAAACCTCATCCTCCATCATTCTTAACCAGACCAATCGCCAACAATTGGCTCAGTAAAGACCGCCCAAGCCGCCATCATGTTCCGATTTGTACGCAATACATTTCTGCTCTACCGATCTCTCTGACAAGCGGCTGACTTACTGCATAGCGCAAAACCCTCGACATTGTCACCCTCTTTCACAAGCCGTCCTCCCCGGCCTCAACGAAGGTAGCTACTTTGCTGAAGCAAGTTTCTGCCAATGCGCAAGCCGCGGCTACGCAGGACCAGGCCAGCGACCACAGTGCGCCGAACAAGATCTCCCGCGACCCCTTCGAGTTGAACATCACCGAGGACCCCCCTACCACAGACCAAGTTCAAACCATTATTGGCTACGTGGGACAGAGCGGCATCTCAAGCATTATCAAGGGAGCCAACAATGAACAAGACGCGTTGAAGAGATTCAAGGAGAACAAGGACAACCTTTTCAGACCACTGGTAAGCTTAATGCGGCCTCAATAGTGCCACGTGCTAACTGATGTGAACTTGCAGACCGTGGACTGGAACAACGGCAAGGCCATTGTCGGGGATAACGAAGCCGAAATCCTCAAACAGCTCAACGGAAAGAAATGATTGCGAAGCTTGTACACACACAACGAATTTGATATCCCTCCTCAATCTAAATTATTCGAATCATCTTCGCCATTAAGTAGCCAGACTGCCTGGCCACACATGCCACTTGGCATAACCTAGTGGAGTCGGCAGGAACGGCCATGAAAAAGTAGTTCAATCATAAAAATCTTGCCCTGTCAGCCAGTGACCATGGGCACAATGCCAAAATAAAATGGCGTTTGTTGTGGCTCGAGCCTTCGAAGCAAGCGAACTGCCTTGTCTGTGAACAACCCGTGATTCGTTCAGGCATGCACCCGTCGAGGATGGACCCGAGCATGGGAAGCCATTTCAGAGGTCCGAACTGTATGCACTCATACACATCAATTCTAAGATGCAGCAAGCGTTCCGTTCCGTTTGCTCCAAGCCCGTATACGTGGGGCTGGATGCCAACCAGATCAAGCCACAACAGTTATGGCCCTTTTATACTGGCTTTGCAGCCTGTCAGTTGGCAGGCATGTTTACCAAGGACTACTGTTCGGTTCTGATCCGCCGGGTGCATGCAGTTGGCCCAGCCATCCAAGAAAGCCTAGCATGAGCCGGCTATACTTACTCTGCGTGCCGTGACTTCGCCTGCATTTCATTTCCCCTTCACTTCACCTCTCCGCGAGTGTTTGCATTCTCGAAATTCATCCGCCTGCATTCATCTCGCCCCGGCTGAAGTCATTCCTTGGCAAATTTCTTGAGTTTTATCAAAACCTCATCTTGGACCGACGCGCTCTGCCTCCGCAAGTTTAGCCCGGACTTGTCATTGTTCTCCCGCGAACTCAACCAGATTTTTTTGAGGCCGCGCACTGAGAACAACATTGCTACCCGTCCGTGAAGCTTGGCTTAGATTGTATGCCGGAGCTTGCCTCAAGGCGATCGATACAAGGTGGGATCTCTCGTTTGATCAGCAAGCTGTTGCTTAGCAACTTGAAGTTTCTCGTGGAGCTTCATACAACCGTTTGTCCGATCCCATCAGACACTGACTGTAAAGATAGTCACAATGGCTGCCTCGATTCGGCAACAAGTCGTTCCTGACCCTGTCAACTTCCCAAAGGTGCGAGTGGAAGATGTTCCTGTCAATGAACGCAAGCTGTTCAAGGAGTTCTATCCAAATGGGCTGCCCAATGTCTACAAAATCATGCATGGCTCAGAGAACCGTGTGTCACGAGATTACTTGGAAGACAATCTCCCTGTTGGCTTCTACACAAGCCCTCCAGCTTCCGCTAAGGCCCTCTTCTCGACCATGGATGGCCAGCGTAAATTCCGTTCAATGAAGCACATACTACCTCGGCGTAAGGTGCATCTATGGACCAGGGATGAGATTCAGTCTGCTTGCAACTCGCTCCGACAGGTCTATCATCACCATATGAAGAGCCTCCTGCAGCCTTATTGCTGGGATGACCTTTGGACTCACTTTGACGCTTATGATTTATACCACTATGGCATTCTCAACCTCTGGAATGTCATCAACCACCTGTACTACGAGAACCAAATTATATACGCTGATGTGATGAAGGAATTTGCTGTCCAGGCTGGGCATTGGGTTGACACCTGGCTTTCAAAGGACAAAAATCGCAGAAAATTGCTTTCATGGACCGAGAACGACGGCATGATTCTCTCCATCTTCGACAAGGAGGACAGACAAGCTCTAGGTAACATCCAAGACGAAGTACTCCCCCTCCTAGCCACCGCTCTCAAGGGTCGTCGCGTCTCGTACATAGGAAAGCGAACAGGCCCAGGTTCTGCCAAGCCAACCGATCTCATCACCGCATGTCGCGCGGACAATCTTCAGAACTGGCTCGGTGCGTATCCTCCATGTTTGTCTAGTGTACCATATTTGCTGAGTCTTCTAAGTTGGTGAACGGAAGTTTGCTGCGTCAGGGCTTCCACCAGCCCCTGCATCTGCCCCTGATCATATAGGCAGTGGTGATGCTAGCCCCCAAGCACCTTGTTTTGTGCATCGAGGCACACACTGCTACAACCCATCCGAACAAAATGACAACGATAAACCTACACATAGATCTACGGCAGACGTATCTACCAAGCTTCGAGCCCCGTCGACTGGCAAAGGCGTTGTCATTGCCCTTGGTAGTAGCCAATTCACGCCCGGCATGTATCCCAGACTTGAGGCTGGTGAGCTACGACAGCGAGGACAATCAGCTGGGTGGAGCCAGGCAGAAGAAGCGATCACAGATGACTTATTTGTATCCGGCTCAAACCCAGGGCGACCACGAGCAAAGTCGACGCCGGCTCCCATTGCGAATGAGGCGTGGAGAGACCGCCTGCCACAAACCGTGGACGACACACCCACGGACCTTTCAACAGCCCCATCTGTGCGTGAGGAAGACAATGACTTGGAGTCCACGCCAACTCATACCCATGACCATGAAGAAAAGACTCAAAACCCTGACTCACACCTTTCTACAAGATCTCCGGTTGCTAACCATAGCTCTGCATAGGAGCAGGCGATGATTGAAGCACCAAGTTCTTCGTCTATTGGCAAAATGGATACCCAAGTTCAAAATAATCCTGTAGCTAAAGCCAACACAGCTCTTGATAAGACTCGAGTCAATGGTCTTGGAACAACTGTTGATCTCCATTCCCGGCCCACTATTCACGACAATGCACAGGTTCAGGACCTCTCTCACCCAACACCGTTGGCAGACCAAACCGCCCAAATTGAAGCCTCCCACACTGTGTCAGGTTTGAAATCTGTGCAAAACAGTACGGAGAGGTTTCTGCGGCCACAGACAGCGAAGCTCGAAGCAAACAGTGTAAGCGCTCAACAGGCCATCTCATCAGAGAACTTGATTTTGACAACACATTACCCTGACGTTCAGCACCTGCCAAACAAATACTCGGCCGGGCCCAGGAGCTTCCAGGCTTCTCAAAGTCGACGCCTGAGCTCTGGTACAGGCTACTGGCCAAGTCACAACGATGGACAAAGAACAACGTCGGCCAATCAATTTCGACTGAACCCTATGATGCCTTCACAAGAGACGTATTATCAAGGCGGCGGTCGCAAGGGTCTGCGGCAGATGAAACTTTTCAACGGCAAGGGGACATACAGGCAAAATGCCCCAAGCTCATTCAGTTCACCAACTGATGAAGCGTTCACGCCGCAAACTCATGGTGGGAATGGGTACGTGTTTACTTCAAGATCTTTGTTGCTAGTCCAACCTGCTGAATATGTTCCTAGACTGTCCTCATTATGCCCCAACCAGGTCAACCGGCCAGGAGGTTGTTACATTGCCTGCAACTGTCACGATTGCAACCTTCGCAACAGAACAGTCTATGTCAGGGTTCAGAATGCACTTGGTTATTCGGAGCAAGACGTGAAGTCCTGTCTAAAGACGAGCTTCAGTGAGAGGTATGGAGAGGTTGAACAAGTGATGAGCTCAAATTTGCTCTCATTTCAAATCAGGTGAGCCAGTACGGTATGATTTGAAGTTTACAAGGATGCTAATTAATCAATAGATTTGTTGAGGAGATTTCAGCCTCGGACGCGCTGAGAGCTGCACGTGGCACTATGCCTGAGAATCACCTTGAAGTGACTATCCTGCCCATACATCGTAGTAAGTGGTCAGGCTCGGCATCTAGTGAGTGGAACGACCGTCGCTCTGAAGATTTCAAACAACCTCTTGGCCCTTCACACCCTATGGCGCACCATGGAAACCATACACTGGCTCTGAGTCTGCCTTCAACGACGAACGACTATCACATGACCACCCATACAATACGTGGACCTTCGGAATCGATACGCGGATTGAGTTCGTATCAGAGTCACAGCGCTGTGGGCTACGGAAGGCCTACAACAACCACAAGTGCGCCGATCAACACTCATGAGCCTTTCTGGCAACGTACCTCACCTCGTCACCACTATCAACCAAGATCTCGCACGACGAGTTTGCAAACACCTCCAAAGCCCTCACGGCACAACTCTGCGCAAATTGCTACTCATTTCAGCGATACGAGCTCCCAGACGGAGCCGGCCATAAGGGAGGAGACCTTGCAATCCAAATCTCCAGCCGAGCTTGATTTGGATCCAGCCATTGTATCCCATCAGGTCTTATCATCGTCAAGCACAAACATTCCAACTCACTTGAAACCAAGGGTCTTTCTACCCAGCCCCAAAAAAGGGGAACTGGGGCAAGACAGCCAAAGTCTCATACCTAAGAGCGATCGCGAGCCTCAGACACCGACTCCACTTCCGTTGGAGCCAACCCCAACCGAACAGCAGAAAGGGAAGGATACTCCTGCTGATCAACCGGGAGACGGATCGCCGAAGTCGCGAAGCAGTTCCAAGGTGAGCAGAAAGACTCAAGCACACCCAAACCGTGGTACAGCTATCCAGAGCGATATTGCTTCGGATTCTGAAGACGTGGAGCCGAAAAGAGCACAATCTTCAACCACACACAAGCGGGTGGGGAGCATCTACACAGCAGAGCAGATCGAGGCGAGAAAGCATGCCTCGAATAGGATCCCCATGCCAATCCTTCCACGTAAGCCAGTGCCATCTAGGGCAAAGTCTGTGAACAACCTCATGTTGCCATCTCCTGGAGACATGTCTACGATTGAGGCGAATAAGGAAACATACACGGTGGTGCGTCCACAGGGTGTTATGGAGGTGTGTTTGCAACCACCGACAGATTATTCACGGCTAACCATTGGTTCAAAGGGTAAAAAGTCTTCTGAAGGCACTTCGGAAAAACCACCTGCTGACAAGGACCAAGTTGCTGTAGCTCCTAATGACGAGACTGGTATGCATATGATGCATACGAGAAAGGAGACAGCTCCCGCATCGGAGAGTCCTCAACGCCTCCCTTCCAATGAACAGAAAGGAACTCAAAACGAGCGAAGACAAGATGGTGGAATGAATGAGATGTTGCAGCATCCAGAAGGAAACGTTGAGAACAGGCCAGCCATTGTTTCTAATGTGAAATCCACACAACCTCAGGATAGTGGAATGCCGAGGCGAGATAGCCCTACGGAGGACGCCATCAAGGGGCAGCGGAAACCCAAATCTAAATCGAAGAAAAAGAAGGGAAAGAAGACCACGGAGCCTGATCCGAAAACATTGCTTTCAGACGAGCAAAGAGAACTTCACAAAGGAACTTTTCATACGTCGCATTCTGAGACGATCCAACCTAATCCAGTGCAGGCGGAGTCGTGTGTCCCAAATGGGCCCTACGATCAACCTGCGGCTACAGTTGAGAATAACGAATCAACACATTTGGCTCGATTGCCTGCGCAGCGACGTTTTGATGGTACTTTCCAAAGTTACCCAACACACATCATCAACCAAGGGAGACTTCATCACGAGGGACAGAACTCCATGATGTTTTCTGGTCCAGATACAGCTGACACATATTGGAACGAGCGAGATTACCACAGAAATGGCAGCGCTCGTTCAAGCAAGAACGGTGGTTCACTCCAGATTCCGAAACACCGTCGAGCTCGCCCATCTGTATTAGAAATATTTGAGCCACAAAACTTTGGTCCTGGTACAACAAACATGCCCTCTTCCGGTCCTTACTCACACTCTTATGAGCAATCTGCTTTCAAACGGAGTCAACCGTCAGTGAATGAGGACGCGCCGCCAAAGGCGAAAAGATCTGTCGACCAGCCACAGTTGAACCCCTTGGCACAAGCATATGTGTCTCCTGCCAAGACTGCCACCATGGCTGGCGAAGCTGCAGAGGGCGGGAACAAGCAATCTCAACCACCCCCTGAATCTTCAAGCCCTGGTGAGCGAGCGACAACAAGAACTGAGGACCCGAGTGATGATAAGAAGTCTGTCAAAAAGCTAACAAAAGCACAAAAGAAGAGGCTCACTAGCTCCCTTTCCAACGCGAAAGACAACATCTGCGGCCCCACAACAGGCGCCTGCTCTGTGAAGAATGACAAGAGAAAAACATCGCAAGAAAAAGAAACAGAATCCGCGCCACCAAAATCGCCTGGAGGGGAATTCAAGGAGGGCAAGCACATCCTCTGTGAGGCTGCCTGGCCTGCTTTGCCGCGCTCACCAGCACCGACCCTTAGATTGCCAAAAGCTAAATGAGCGATACACGAAAGAGTCTACTGTTTTCTTGGGCCCTTCACTATGTTTCTTCATTGGCAGGGGCTTGCATTTGTCGAAGACAAAATGGATACATGTTGGAATAATGCGGGTTTGGCGACACGAGGAGATTAAGATGAATACTTTGGAGAACTCAGCTAGAGGGAGAGCTGGCTGGGGCTACGAGGGTCGCAATTCCTCATCCGCAAGGAATAACGAACTGCTCCGGAGCTCAGACCACGAGATTTATTGTAGAAATAATGAGATAGCCAGGCAAACAATAGACTGGGTGAACCGGAAGTGTTAAGTAGTAATCGATGCTGACTTATGACGTGAGAACTTTGTAAGCTGAATCTCCATGTTCAAGTACACCAATCGGACCCCTCGATGACACGATATAACGCTTGATTGAAACAGTAATGATGGCAGCCTTGAGTTGCTTGTTGAAGGGCGCTCTTCAGGGTGAGAACAAGTGCAAAATGTAAGGCGTAGTGGCACACATTGGCAAGAATTGGTAGTACACTCCGTCTCTAATCGCGATCCCATATATACAATCTCCTCATCGGAATTTTCCCCCTTTTCCCTTCGCCTCACGAGCCGTTCTTGACCAGACCTGTGACAGCCTCCTCAATTTGCTTGTCCGTCAGACCGTCCAGTGACTGGGCCTTCTCGTTGCCGAATTCTGTGTGGCTTCAACGTTAGCGATAGTAGTCCCTCTTGCGGATTGCGGATTGGCGGATCCTTCGTGGCTTTCGCTGCTCCATCCAGAAGGGGGGATCCCGGGGTTTCACGCACCATATCGAGCGTAGATCTTGGGCAGCGTGCCGGCGGCCTCGCGGAGCAGGATGGGAGTCTGGGGGTTGTTCTTCTTCATCGTCGGGTACGCGCGGGTCAAGAAGGATCTACAGAGCGCGGCGGCCGAAAGACCGGGCCACCTGTTAGTCAATTGTTTCTGAAGCAGGTCCGAGAGTCTCGATGCCCATATCGACAGACTAGAAAAAAAAAAAGGGAATCTCTTGCTGCACTTGTACCGGGAAGGGAAAACGGGAGTTGCACGCAAACGTACCGAACGGCGGCGCTCTGCTCCGAGCTTTGGCAGAAGAGGAAGCGCACTTCCTTGAGGGACTTTGTGAAGGCGTATTTGGCCGACATGGTGGCTGCTGGGGGGTTTGCGGGCTGTGGAGGAGCTCAATTGCAAGGCGCACGCTGCGTCTGTCGTCAGAGCTTGTGCTTTGATGGACGTTGCTTCACGGCCTGTCGATGGATGTGGATGTGCTGCCTTACGTAATACATGCATAAGGGAGTGGGAAGTTTTTGTGCATGCGAACTGACCGCCAGGTGTCTGCTGCTTGGGGACTAGCGGGGGGTGTGCACAAAATGCACAGTGCTGCCGCCCGTTGCGGTTGGAGTTGAGCTGATTCCATCCAGCAACCCGAAAATGGTGCGGCCGATGTTCGGCAAATCCAATCCACTCTGCCCCAAAAGTCTCCCGCCCATCTTCGGACCTCTAATCGCCGGTCTGCGTATCCATTGTCAACGACTCTCCAGGTTCCATCCCTTCAAAGTCGCAACATTCTCCCCCCTGGAGAATAATTCACAAGGCAAGCCCGCACAACCCCCGAGGTCTCGAGCAGAGCCGGACTCCGACACGCTCTCCAACGACGCCTCTCCCGCTGACTTTCTCTGTGAGCTTCTAGGATGGCACCCTCCAACACCTTCTTCCGGTCAGCCGCCCAGCCTCTCTTCCGCCAGGGAGTATATGGCGCGCAGGCTCGCCAGGCCTTCCGCTCGCCGCGCTTCGCCCAGCAGGCCCGTCGGTGGCAGAGCACCGCTTCCGAGACCCAGCAGAGCTGGTTCAAGAAGGCCTGGGAGAGCGAGGTCGGCGTCAGGACGGTTCATTTCTGGTACGTCATGTAGCCCAAGTCGGATGATGGTGGCTCCTCGGGCTCAACTTTCCATCCGGCTCCTGACTGGTTCAAACAAATGCTGATAATTGCTTCGTGCAGGGCTCCTGTGATGAAGGTACGTGCGAACTGTGCTGCGAAGATTATGCTCCGAATCTGCGAAACACCGAAGATTCCGAATGCTTCTAGGATAGCTTGCTGATCAGATCCGTCCGGACTGCGAACAGTGGGCGCTCGTGCTTGCCGGTATTGCCGACTTTGCCCGTCCCGCCGAGAAGCTTTCTCTGACCCAGAACGCCGCCCTGACGGCTACCGGTACCATTTGGACCCGCTGGTGCTTCGTCATTCGACCCAAGAACTACCTGTACGTTGGGGATTTCCCAGCCGTCATGGCGACGCAACTCCGCTGATAACGTTGAAAATAGCCTTGCCGCCGTCAACTTCTTCCTTGCCATCGTTGGTGTCGTCCAATGCTCCCGCATTCTCTCCTACGAGGCCAGCAAGAAGGACAGCGTCGCCGAGGTCGTTCAGGACGTCAAGGACGACGTGAAGGAGCAGGTCGAGCAGGTCAAGCAGGTCAAGGCTTAAATCTGACTGCCTTGCCGTTGCTGAAAATTGGTGAGCGTGTCTAAGTGGACGCGGGAAAAGCCCGCTTGTTGGTTGGTTATCGTGGAACGATCGCGCGTGCGACGAGCACCTCACGCAATCTTAGGAATCTAGTTTTCGATTACGGCAGCGTTGCGCTGCAGCTGTTCTACATTGGCCGCTGGAACGTCTCGCCTAGAGTTACGTTCTCATAGACGTATGGGAAGACGATTAAGCTACTTGTACATTATTGAAGAATCAAGCAATACTTTGAGCTTTCTTCCTTAGATTATGGCATTGAACCTGGCGAGGGTCACCGTCCTTACAGTTCTTCTCTCAACAAACGTTTATTCGGGCACACTTCCTGTCTTGAAATAAGAGATTTATTCAGAATTGAGGCTGTTGACGACTACACGCCTCAAGACCCGAATGATTACATCCAACCCACCCATCCATTTGCTCATATCCACAAACGCCGTGCAAATGACTCGGAAAGGAGGGATGAACCCGCCGAGTCGGATCCAATCCCCATCCATTATATAGCTTTGCCGGCACCTATAAGCTCCCAGCATACATCATCAGCCCTGCCTGTGCCAGCCCACGCAGCCGATGAAAAATATTGACGCCAATTCGAAATGCAGGAAACAATGTTCCTCTCGGCATAGATGAAAACAACATTCCAGTGTAACATTCACGGGCCATAACACCTTCCATACGTTCTTCGATAGTCATCTTGAGCTGAACAAGTCACGCTCCTCTGTGCCATCTTGATCATCATCATCATCATCGTAACATGAATGCTCCGTAACCATGTTCTATCGTTCCACTCTTACCAGTCATAAATTGAAAAGGCTAAATCCCCAGTTTCAGTCATGCTCTATTTCTCGGTATGCCCATCGTTGAGAAGCATTTCCAAGACAATCTGCTTGCCCTGGATTTCTGGATGCGACATGGCGATCTTCACAGTACCCTTTGTTGCATCTCCAATGTTCGGGAGCTGGCCATTATGTCCGTACATGGATTGCGTGAGCGCCGCGTTGCCCCCCGTTGGCCCTCGGACTCCATAATCGATCACGCGTACGTCTCTGCCGGCGATGATTTGTCGCAGCCGTCCATTCTCAGCATTCCGCACCTCCACATAATCCTCGTTGAAGAGTAGCAGGTACTGTCCGTACATGGTTGCGCCCTTGGCCTTCTTCTGCTTGCCCGTGTACTCCATAATGAGTGTCCGGCTAACGTCGCCATGCTTGTCGACATACACCGCGCAATCCTCGTACGTAAGAATGAACTCATTCTCATTGAGACGGAACATACCAAGAGGACGCTGGTCTCTGATTCGACTGGCTATATTTGCAATGGCAGGTGCCTTGAGATCAGGGATGGACATTGGCTGCTTCTTGTCCAGTGTCAACATCTCAATTCCCTTCGACGTTGCTACCGCGATGTAGGTCTGGAACAGACTCAAGGAGTAACATTCGGTCGGGAAGAAAAATTCATCGAAATCGCGGAATGACTCCGTGCTGCCCGCGGTCTTGCGACCGCTGAAGAGTCGTGTCTTCTTCTCGGTGGCCTTGTGATAGATGGGTTCAAGAACCTTGAAAGAGGTATGCAAGCCTTCCTTGCGCTTGTAAAAGACCAGCATTCTATCCTTCATCCTCGCCGTAGCAAAATATGTGACGTCCTTGGCCAATCTTTGAGGCGCTCGGCGAGGATTATCATTGACTGGGGGTTCGTAATCTGATATCGGTGCAACCACATCCAATGGGAACGAGATGAGTGACTTGTCGGCGATAATGAGGCAGACAGAGAACTCTTCCAGCACTGCAATTTGCGTGACTCTTGCGGCTCGGACCGACTATTTCAAGATAAGTAAGTGTTCAGGGAGATGGATAATAAGGCAGCTTACCGGAATCCAACCGCGGGGGTTAGACGGGTCAGTGATATAGACGCCGTAGTCTGTGCCAATGGCTAATATTGACTTTCCAAAGGCTGTGAACCCGCATGCGCAATTCACTTGTGCACGGCAAATGGGATTGATGATTTGTGCTGGGCCAAGTACCTTTTCCAAATCTTGGATGGCTCTGTCGAGCGGAGTGCCCTTTACAGGAACACCCGAAGACCTAGCGTAAGGGGAAGAGGAATCATAATTGAAAGCTGCGTCAGCCAATACGCGTAGACGGAACGGCTCCGCGTTCTGCGAGAACAAAGCCTTGGCATGACGAGTTTTGGCCTCGATGATCTTAGTACACCAATCGGCGCGATCGCGAGGATTCGTGGCGTATAATGTGTAAACCTCATGGCCGAGATGCTTCACCTTGAAAGGATAGAGAATCTTGCCTTCTGCGTCCGTGGTTTGCGTTGGAGTCAAGTGGGATCCCGAGCCCATGGAAGAGCTCGTCCCAGTATGCTCTAGGCCTGGCCGGCTGTTGCCATTCGATCCAACCTTGTTGAGTTGGGTGCCTGACGAAGACGCCGTTGTCGTTCTACCGAGAGGAGCTGCTATGCCCTTCTGCTTCTGGAGCGGCTCATCATTCATGCTTTCCAAGAATAAAAGAGGCATCGGTATCGGCTAGTCTATGTTAGATAGGACGAATATAGGGCATGACGCATTTACATACCTCTCGAGAAACGTCGTACTTCCTCTCGCCTCTGCCATCCTTAGAGACGACAACCTTGGCCAGAATGAGATAGTGGTCGAATAGGAGAGCATGCGTATCAACCCATCGCACTCCTTTCGAACCCATCCTTTGCAGTTCTCCCTGCATCAGAAGCTCTCTACCCAAGTGATCGAGGTTAAGAACAGATTGGAACCCAGGTCTTAGCACAAGCATTCTGTCAAGTTCCATCATCTCAACCCTCTTGTTGGTTTCTGCAACCTTAGCATCGCATTCCTGAGTCACCACTTTGATTTCCTCAATGGCCCTCTGGAGGTTTGTCTTTTCTTCGCTGTCGCCAATCATCTTATGCTCCACACTCTCAAGCAAAAGAATATATCGTTGTAGGCGTTGGAGAGGGGCAATGAGGAAATGAGTCCAGTCTTGCTTAGACGAAGATCTATGCTTTTGCTTATCCTCGAGGAATCTCTTGAAAAGGATGTTCCGGTCTGCTTCCTTTCGAACCATGTAAGTTGCTCGGGGATAGCCGGTTGCATATTCAATGTAATCCGACTTTGCTTTCCGAATCCATTCACGGAACAAGTCGCTGAAGCCAGTAATCCAAGGACCTTGTTCTTGCTGACGGTACTTGAGCTGGGAAAGAAGGTGTTCTTTGTTGATTCGAAGGACCGTATCCAGTTTTCCAAAAACTGCCGCCAAGAATTTATCTCGTCGGTCGGGATGAATGATTGGCGGCTGCGTTGCACGCAGCTGGTCCCGGTACAGAGTACGGAAGATGTCCAGCTGCTTGATATAATTTTCCTCGCCCGTGACGATTTCATGAAGAATATTTTGACGGTCCACCTCCTTCTTCGGCTTTGACTCCCAATCTACTTTGGTCAATTTGTAAAAGACATGCCACTCATCCGTTGGCATTGCGCTTTCGGGAGAAATGTCATCCAGGTCAACCTTCTTCAATGTTCGAGTGCAGTGGTACGAGTAGCATCGACCGCTCATCTCTGCCTCATGCGCCTTCGCCGAGTAACATCCTGAGCCTGTTAGCTGCCACAATACACCTGAGATGTGGCCGTCACCAAACTTGACCCATTCCTCATCAGGAACAAGGGTCCCGGCATCAAGCATGAGGCCCACTATGCGACTACCCAGGGCTTCTGCATCTGCCACATTCATTGTAGGTACCTTGGCCGTGAAGAGCATAGTCAGCGCGTCTTCAACCGTTTTACTCCTCAGGTCAAGCTCCCCTTCGGCCATTTCGCGGACCCAGCTTTCGATGCCGCTCAAAGCCCAAGGTTCGAAACATCTCTTGTAATCAGCCGCGTTGAGTTTTGAGGGAACGAACTTCTTCTTTCGACCGCTAGGCAGCGTGATTCCGTCGAAGGCACCTATAGGCGCGGCAGCTCCAGCCTCGTATTGAGAGAAAGTCGGTGTTTGGTTGGTTGATAGCTGGTGTTGACGATGCGCCTTTTTCCGCTCCTCTGTGGCATCTGTACGTGATCTTGCAGGAGCTTGTACCAGCGGGGTGTTGCTATGACCAGCAAGGGAAATTGATCTTTCAGGTTGAAGAGTTGATGGCGAAGCAGCTTGATAGTATGCTTCCGGAGTCTCTGGCTCATACAATGTAGAATCCACGCTCATTGACTGTGAGTGTTGGTAGCGAAGACGATTGTTCGTCGAGTTGGACAGCATGGAGCTGCTATCTGAGCCAGGACCAGGAGGGACTGCGGGAAGAGGTCTGTTCGAAATACCCGGATGATAAAATAGATCCTGGTACTCTTCTTTAGTGGGAGAGTCAGTACCGCTGGGTAGCGACTGTAAGGATACACGCTCATCGCCCTCGTCGAAGCTAAGCCGGTGCGGACGAGGAGGTTGCAGACCTCCAGTGCCACCATAGTCTACCTCAGCATTGTCAAACGCGGATGAGGTACCCGGACGGCCCTGAAGTGAGTTGGAGTGGCCATGAAGTGAATTCGAGTGACCATGCAGCGACTGAGAGTAACTTGGCACAGGCAGAGGTCTTGACGATTCCTGTGTTGTGGGAGGCCTTGAAGGTGAATGGGCATCATTCCCATATGCCATGCCGCCCGGATAACCACCGCTGAGCATTCCCAAGTCAACTGCTCCTCCCACATCGCTGTCGCTACTGGGTCCTTGCTCTTCAGCAGGCGGGGCGAGAGTGCTAGTGGACATAGATTGAACGTCATTGTATAGGAAACCACTGGAGCTGAAGCGCCTCTCATCCAATTCAGCCTGCTGCATGGCTAGTACACCAGCTGTGCCCTCGGGATCGTCGTCGTCGTCAATATCGAAGCTTGACTGATTCTGACGGTAATGGGAGTTTTGTGCCTCTCCATATGTGATGCTGGAAGAATCCGAATATCGTCCATTCAGCGCACCCTGACGGTGTTGTTGGTGTCTGCCAAGCTCTGCCTCGATGTCTTGTATTATGCTATCTGCACTTGAATACTCCTCATTGTATTGATTATGAGGAGACTGCCGCCTGTTGTCCCAGCTCGATTCTTCGGGAACATCCTCCATAGGGCGGCTCGGGAGTGGGGCGTTGGTGGGATGCCTATAAAGTCCTGACCCTGAAGATGGAGCGGATGGCGGAGAGACAGTCGAGGATTGGGAGGTTGATCGCGAATGTCGAGGGAGGTATGTGGCGGGTTCGCTAGCCGAATAAGCTGGGCCCACGGGAATGTGCGACGTTGAAGGGTAGGGTGCCTGGGAACTGGGCGAATACGGAGACTGAGCCGGACTTCCCCCATTGGCGTCATAAGCCGGGAAACTCGCTGTGCCGTATAGTGAAGGATCATAGGATGGAGTCTGCATTTGTGTTGTCGGGGTGTTGTTGTACGACGGACTAGGAAGAGACTGCTGGTAGCCTGAAAGGGCCGGTGACGGCGCTCCTTGGGAAAAGGCAGGAGAATATCCAGTGGCTGGCGAATGCGAGTAGGATGGCGAAGCTTGTGATGCCCCCAGCGAGCCATAACTCACGTCCGAATAGCTTTGACCATGATACGTGGACTGACGTTGCGGTACCGTTGTTCCTGCGTAAGCAGCAGGGTTGTAGGTCTGGGGAGTGTAGTTGGCTGCTGGAGGAGAGTAGGCGCTATTATTGGAAGGGTATCGGTTGTTCGGACTGGGGTGATACGGTAAGCTCACGGGCTGAACACGTTGGTACTGGTTTGGTTGCGCAAACGTTTGCGGGTTGTAGGTAGATTGCGAAGGTGTCGGAGGGGCCGGGTTCTGGTATTGGTGTTGGTACCCAGAGAGAGCATTGTTAGTCGAGCCGTACGCAGGTCGAGTCGTGCTTGGACTGGCGAGGAACAGCTCGTCGTCTCCCTGCCCAGGAGGAGCGTAGTTGCTGTACGATCGACTATGATCCGGGGCTTGCGCGTGATAAGCTCCGTCGTCGCCGTTGTTAAAACTCGGGCGCCTTCCAACTGTATTCTGGTCACCAGATTGACCGGCAACAGGATATTGTACGGGCGGGACTTGGCCATAACGGCGCCGGTCATCACCTCGAAAAGACATGGCGAAAAAAGAGAGTATCGCTGCTGATTTATGACCAAGGGTGATGCGGTACGAACAATCGCCGCTGGGGCGGAAATGGGAGGGGTCGCGCCGGTCGGGCTTTATCGAGGGCCCTGATTAAAGTGCATTGGGCGGCCGCCGTACTGCTGAATGTTGCAAATATCTGCGCGGACAATCGTCTGGGTTCTGAAGTCGTGAGCGTGCAGTAACGCGCTGGGCTTGTTATGCAGAAGCGCCGATGCAGATGAGCAAGACCGGTAATGATGTTGCTGTAACAGAGGCGCAATTATGCCTATGCCTCGGTCGCAGAAGGCGTCGGGCGCACAACGCGAACCGGTTCTGATAGCAATACCCACAAGATGCGCCTCGCGACGTAAGGATCTACAAATCACCCGAATGGAGACCCCGGGCCAAGTCGACTGGGCCAGTAGTTTGAGGCCTCGGGTCTATGGCGAGTGGTGGTTCGTGAAAGGTGAATCAAGATTGCCAAACCGGGCTCTAAAGATGAGCCTTGTTGTGTGGGAGGATGTGGGCGAGGCCAAGCCACAGAAAAATGGGGCTGGAGGAGGAGTAGGAGGCTCACGCAGCAAGCTGACTGTAGAAGCGCCATGAGAGCAGCCTGGGCCTGGGCACCCAGCAACAAACCACGAGAAGGGGTACATTAGTTACCTCCACGCAAACCACGCTACAGCAGACAAGAGAGCCTCTGCCCCTGAGCGCTTGGTGGGGTAGAGGAACGACCCCTTCCCTGGGTTTAGGGGAGCGGAGACACCCTAGGAGGTGCTTTAGCGTGGTTCCTTAACTGTTCCCTACCCTACCGAGAAGCACTTTGCTTGGATACCTTCGCTGTCAGCTCCGCCACTTTACGGACGTCTGCTGGCTAGTCTGCAGTCACAATCAACTTTATTGCAACGGCGAGAATCCGGGGTGAACGACGGTTGTCGTCGAATGTCTTACTCTCCAGCCAGAAAGTTCCGCATTCCAGTGGGGATTTGGTATAGATAAGGTACCCTACCAGGTACGGTACCTCGACACCTCAGTCAACTTTGGCAGTGCGAGAACTTGGATCTAACCAGAGCCGCCCGTCTCCATGGGCGCCTTAGTCATACTCAACCGCCACAATTGCCAGCCCTGCCCCCGACCAGAAAAAGAATGCCTGCAATTCCTACCTCAGCTTGAGACCAGCAATCTCGAACCACTCGCCTTACTCGAATGACGGCTTCAATATTCCATGTCTGCTACTTGAGGATGTGAAAAGATCACCAAGCTGAGACGTAGGATAGCACGTCACAAGTTCTTTGTCCAATGAATACAGAATATTCCTCGTCGCGCTAACCTTGCCTGTCAATCTGGTCTCAGATGTTCCAACACATGGCTGGTCTGGAAACCCTTCACCTGTCTCAGCTTTCTCGTAAATTTGGCTGAAGATCAGCAGAAATCCGGCCGGTCAAAGACTTTACTGGCATTGGACGGGAACCCCACTAAAATCCATCACCCTTGCTAAGATGGCTGATTTCCGAAAAGTCCAGACTCCGGATCGTTAGGTTGCTCACCAGCCCTTGTGTGTAGTGTTCCTACCAAATGATAATTTTTGCTGATTATTCACATTGGAAAATAAGTCACCGAGATTACAAGAGATCATGGAACCTGATCAATACCGAAATACAATAAACCCTACTAGTCACCGAAACTATCCTGCTGGGCTTATTCCAGAAAACCTCGGAATGCCGTAGCTGAATCATTCTCGTCCAATGTTCTGCTTGTTATTCTTTCCTGAAAGGCGATTGTCTACGCTCTTAACTGATGGTAAAAAAGAGACTTGGTCCCATTGTCATGCAGCGTGTCGATACCTGCTTCAGCAAAGCATTGAAGTGATCTTCTGTGCTTCAGCAAAAGTGCTCAAATCACAACTTCCTTTGCAAGCTTGTATCCAAGCGCCAATGGCCAGTCAAGCGTCCCGGTAGCGCTCGCACCCTTAATGTTGGCACAAATCATTTGGACGATCATCGATTAAGCTTAAAAAGTCTTGATGTTCTAGCCGCATAACTCGAATCAGTTGACAAAGCCATAGGCCTGCACGCACCGACGCAGTCTCACGCCCGGGAACGCCGTACGGACCCCAAACCATGCGCCTCAGTCACAGCCACACAGGCTGCCTCTGGTGGCGTCATCAGTTATTGCATTTACACAGATGAAAACATATTATATGAAGACACGTCACAATGAGGCGCTTTCCGAGTCAGTACGAATCCGTATGCAATGATTCTCAGGTAATTATACAACATTTTGGGAAGGCCTGAAACAGCTGGTCGAAGCATCAGGGCTTTAAATGTTCCCCAGCAATTGCAGTAATAACCTGGTCTCCAGGACTGCTTGGAACCCTTCTTCGGGATCAATGCCATCTTAAGCCAGTGTAATTCAATCATCCAAAGCATAAAGTCAGCAATACCTTGAGCTCTCATACAGCCACAATATAGAAGCAAGAAGTTAAAAGCCGGTTCTCATGTGAATAAGGTACCGTATGCCGCCCTGCCCCTTGCCAAGTCTCCACGTCAAACCCAAATACTACGTAAGGCCACGACATATTACAGCATGGACCATCCCTGTGGGCGTGATGTGCTTTTTTCAGCTTGAAAACGACATGCTGCTCTGTCAAGGTGAAAACGAGAAGGATGTCAGTTGCTGGGCTGATAGGCCTTAAACAACCAGCCTTGGCCTCGTGTCTCCGAGTGCGGAGCCGGCCTTGTCGGAGCTCGGTGGAGACTGGCTTTCATTTGTCAGCCAGGCGGGTACCAATCAACGTTGCAAGACTTCTTGTACTATGACGGCAATGACGAAGCTCGGGGAGTAACAGAGCTGTTGTGGAATCTTGCCGGGACTGCCCCTCATTGTCTACCCCACTTCAGAGTAAAGGTGATGCGAGCTCTCTCTCGTAACTCCGGCGGTAGCAGCAGCAACAAGCTGGGACAAAGCACCAAGCTACCTACCTATTGGTAGCTGCCGCCGATGGATATCTGCGTCGATGCCCCTCCCTGAGCTGTGGTTTTGTCTTCTTCGTCTTCCTCCCCCACCCCAAACTGCCATCTCTTAACACTCTTCACATCACAATCGCCATATTCCAGCTACTTCCCCAAGCTTGAACAAAAGCAATCTTTCAAAATGGTTAAAGCAGGTAAGGAAAACATTATCACTCAACCCATTGAGGGGGATTCCGAAGCGCAATTGAACAGGAGTGCGCGTGGCCAAGAGGGGAGGGGGTGAAAGCGTCTTTTTATACGCACCAGGGCCAAAGACAGAGGCCGCTGTGGTTGGATAGCAGCCTGCGTCTGTTTCGTCGTCTTAACTTGCTCTTAACTTGCTCACACGCACGTTCGGTCCGCAACCTTGATGGGCCAGGCCTATCAGATTGCATTGATGCGCGGTTGTGGCATCCGGTGTGTCCCTTGATGGACAGCAGAAACTTTGGAACTGCTCTTGTGGACCACTACGCTTGTTAGCACGCAGCTCGCTAATGCTCTGTCTGCCACAGTTTCCGTCCTCCGTGGTGACTCCAAGGTCTCCGGCACCGTCATCTTCGAGCAGGAGTCCGAGTCGGCCCCCACCAAGATCACCTACGACATCTCTGGCAACGACGCCAACGCCAAGCGTGGTTTCCACATTCACACCTTCGGTGACAACACCAACGGCTGCACCTCTGCCGGCCCTCACTGTAAGTCTATGCCGTTCACGGAGCGGATTGAGCCTGTGCCGGAGACTCGCATAGCTGACTGGTTCTGTTAGTCAACCCCCACGGCAAGAACCACGGTGACCGTACTGCCGATGTCCGCCACGTCGGTGATCTCGGCAACCTTGAGACCGACGGCCAGGGCAATGCCAAGGGAACCATTACCGACTCCCTGGTCAAGCTTATTGGCCCCGAGAGCGTGATTGGCGTAAGTGTTGTTGAAAACATATTATCATCGAAGAATCGACAAGCTAAAAATACCACAGCGCACCGTTGTCGTGCACGGTGGCACCGACGACCTCGGCAAGGGCGACAACGAGGAGTCCCTGAAGACTGGTAACGCCGGTCCTCGTCCCGCTTGCGGTTTGTACCAATCGACCTACATTATCAGAAACAGAATACTGACTCGTTCATAGGTGTCATTGGCATCTCCAACTAAGCGTCGATGCTTTCTTCCAGCGAGTCCAATGTCAGGTGTCGCATCTATGGAAAATGAAAACGAGTGATGGGGCTGGCATGCCTTGAGATACTACTGTGATGTCAAAAGTGGTTTCTCTGCTACCATAGCCAAGAGATATGCAAATATACCTATCCTCCTCAATTATCGTATCCAGTCCGTCCAAGCCCAGTGGTAAACTGCAAGATGCTCAAGCGATCCCGCACTGCGATCCAGCCTGATCGATCATTTACAATAGACCTGGCGTATGCTCATACGAAGCGTGATCTCAATGACATGTTTTTTCTTATTGTACTTTCTTAAGCTACCATGCATGCCTCCGAGCATACACGGCAAGCTCAAGGCATAATTATGTCGTTCGTCAACATTTGGAGCCTATAGCGGACTGGCCTGCCCATCATCCGAGACCGACGTAATGACTTTGGGTACGAGTCCGGCAGATCTACATCTTTTCCCTTCCTTGCTCCCTCCAACGAAGGTGCTCTGGGACTACGTGCCTAACTCAACAGTTGGACGACATAAGTTTTGCTCATGCTACATCATGAGTCCACGAGAGCAGATGGTTGAAGGAGCAAAGGATTATAAATAACATAACAAATTGATCTTCTATTATTCAGATACTTTTAAATTTTAAATTTTAATTTTAACGCATTTCTAATATAATTATTTAATATATAATTATGATGTAAAAGAATTAAAAGGGTTATATTCTGGTATTGTGCGAAATTATCGTCGATCAACTGTAACTTATGGCGTGTGCTTTGGAGAGGTACTGATATGGCGCAACCGAGACCCCCTCTCGCGCTGAAACCACCAACAGGAACAACTTCCCGCCGCTGGGTCCTGGCCCCTGGGCAAGATTGCGGGGCTGTGGTCCCCTAGAGGCGTGAGCTCCGGTGCTGTGTGCAGACCCCACATTTTGCCGCGGCGGCGAATGATTTGGGCCACCTTTCCACAAAGCACACGACCAGACTGCCTCTTGTTGCTTGCACCTCTTCCATCATAGCTCTTTGCTTCCCCCTTTTCCTTGTGCAATTGACTGTTCTCGAGCTACCAGGGAGCTGGAGAAGAGTATCTTTTCTCAGACTTGCCGCTTTTTCTCTTCCCTCTAGGTACGTGTAGCTTTGTACTGCTCCCCTCACACCGTACGATGCTGGCCCCTCCTTGGATCTAGGCGGTGTCCAAATTGTGTTCCCCGACTCCTCCTTTTTGGGTGCTTGATGTTTCACAAGGGGGATATCTCAGTTGAATTTACTTACTGTCATTTGATCTTGTTTCGTCGTCTTTGGCCTTCTGTCAATCGTCGCCCGCCAATTCCTCCTAGGCGGTGCATCAGTGGCAAGGCGATACCGTAGGCCAGCATCTCTTTACTAACAGTGGCATTCTCAAACAGGTATCACCGTCCTGTCCTCGTCCATCCACCATGTCCAAGACATTTGTCGGCAATGTCAAGAGCGTCTTGAGCGGCGATACCTTGATCCTTACCAGCCCCAACAACCCGGCGGCTGAGCGAACCTTTTCTCTTGCGTTCGTCTCTGCGCCGCATCTAAAGCGTGAGGGTGACGAGCCCTTCGCATTCCAGTCTCGCGAGCATCTGCGAAACATTGCTGTCGGAAAGCCTGTTCAATGCACGGTCCTCTACACCATCCCGACTAGCGGTCGCGAATTCGGTTACGCCAAGCTTAAGGATGGCACCGAGGTTCCAGAGGACCTCGTTAAGGCTGGCTGGCTCAAGGTTCGCGAGGACGCTGGCCGTAAGGAGGAGTCCGAGGAGATTCTGGAGAGGCTGGAAAAGCTCCGAGCCGCTGAATCTCAGGCCAAGGCCGACAGCAAGGGACTATGGGCAGGCACTGGTGGCCTGATTGAGGTTCAAAATGATCTTGGCGGCCCGGAGTTCATGAAGGAATGGAAGGGCAAGACTGTCGATGGTGTTGTCGAGAGGGTTCTTAGTGGTGATCGACTGCTTGTGCGCCTGTTACTCTCCGAGAAGAAGCACGTCCAGCCCATGACCCTGCTTGCTGGTGTCCGCACCCCTTCAACCGAGCGAACTCTGCCTTCCACCGGCGCTACACAACCCGCCGAAGAGTTCGGCAACGAAGCAAGAGCCTTTGTCGAGTCAAGGCTGCTTCAGCGTGGTGTCAAGGTCGAGATCGTTGGCGCTAGTCCCCAGGGTCAGCTCGTGGCCAACATCATTCATCCTCGTGGCAACATCGCCGAGTTTCTTCTGCAAGAGGGCCTGGCGAGGTGTAATGACTTCCATTCTACTATGTTGGGCGAGAAAATGGCCGCTCTGCGTGCCGCTGAAAAGCAAGCTCAAGGAAAGAAGTTGCGTCTTCACAAGCATCACGTCGCCAAGGCAGACGGTGGTAACCAGGAGATGGTCGTCTCCAAGATTATTGGCGCTGACACCATTATCGTGCGCAACAAGGCAGGAACTTCGGAGAAGAGGATCAGCCTCAGCAGTGTCCGTGGCCCTCGCGCGGGAGAGCCCTCGGAAGCTCCCTTCAGGGACGAGGCCAAGGAGTTTCTCCGTCAGAAACTGATTGGAAAGCAAGTTCGAATCAGCATTGATGGATCGAAGCCTGCAAGTGAAGGGTTCGAGGCCAAGGAAGTCGCAACCGTGACGGATAAGGGCAAGAACATTGGCTTGTCGCTTGTAGAGGCTGGGTACGCGTCTGTCATTCGTCATCGCAAGGACGACACCGACCGCGCCCCCAACTATGACGAGCTTCTTGCCGCGCAGGAGAAGGCCAAGGAAGAGAAGAAGGGAATGTGGTCCGGCAAGCCCCAAAAGGCGACCCAATATGTTGATCTTTCGGAGAACACCCAAAAGGCGAAGATCATGCTGGCGACCCTTCAGCGACAGAAGAAGGTTCCTGCTATCGTCGATTTCGTCAAGGCCGGCTCAAGGTTCACGTTGCTCATTCCCCGCGAAAACGTCAAGCTCACCCTGGTTCTTGGTGGTATCCGAGCGCCACGTGCACCAAGGGCTGATGGTGAGGGCGGCGAGCCTTTCGGAAAGGAGGCCATTGAGCTGGCTAACCGACGGTGCAACCAGAGGGATGTCGAGGTTGACATTCATGACATGGACAAGGTCGGCGGGTTCATTGGCGATCTCTATGTCAACCGTGAGAACCTCGCAAAGGTGCTAGTGGAGGAGGGTCTCGCCTCCGTACATGCTTATTCTGCTGAGAAGTCTGGCAATGCAGCAGAACTCTTTGGCGCCGAGAAGCGGGCCAAAGAGGCCAAGAAGAACCTGTGGCACGATTACGACCCCTCGCAAGATGAGGAAGCAGATGAGACTACCGCAGCCGCCGATGCGCCAGAAGAGTCTGAAGTGTCTCTGGAGAAGAAGCCCACGGATTACCGTGACGTTGTCATTACCAACATTGATGCCAATGGAAAGCTCAAGATTCAGGAGATTGGCAAGGGAACGTCGGCGCTCGAGTCGCTGATGAGCGAATTCCGAAAGTTCCACCTGGATTCCAAGAACAACACTCCCCTGAAGGACGGCCCCAAGACTGGCGAGTACGTGTCGGCCAAGTTCTCGGCTGATGGCCAATGGTACCGTGCCCGTGTCCGCTCCAACGACCGTACTGCCAAGGTGGCCGAGGTCATCTTTGTCGACTATGGCAACAGCGAAAAGATTCCCTGGTCCAAGCTGCGAGCCCTGGATCAAGGCCAGTTTGGTGTGCAGAGAGTCAAGGCACAGGCTGTCGATGCTTCTTTATCATTTGTTCAGCTACCTACCGGAGCAGATTACTTTGAAGAGGCTATCGGCTACATCGCGGAGTTGACGGAGGGCAAGAGGCTTGTGGGCAGCTTCGATTTCGTGGATAACAAGGAGAACGTGAGCTACATCACTCTCTACGACCCCAAGTCCAACAACGAACTTCCAGGACCAAACGACTCGATCAACAAGGAAGTTGTCGCTAGCGGCTACGGTATGGTGCCTAAGAAGCTGAAGGCTTGGGAACGCAGCAAGGCGTTCGAGTCGTACCTGAAGCACCTCAAGGAGGTTGAGAGCCAGGCCAAGCAGGAGCGTTTAGGCATGTGGGAGTACGGCGACATTACTGAGGACTAGAGCATCAGGTCCTTGAACCTGGCGAGAGAGGAGGGGGGAAAAAAAGCGGTGCATTTTGTTAAGATCGGCAACGCCAGTGAAGCGGTTTTGATCTAGATCCCACATTTACACTAGCGTAAAATCAGACTGTAAAAAGAAACAATGGTTCTAAAAATGAAGGCTAACTTAGTGTTTTATGAAGACATGTTTTCACGATAACGATGCGCAGCTCTCATCCTGGTGCAATGCGACGATAGCAAGTTTGACCCCATCTTACTCGCACGGCTATAAAGAAAGTGGGACGTGTTCGAGGTATTTGAAGTTTACAGGCTAATATGCGGCGCTTTTGGTGTCGGGATGACTCGAGACGAGGCACGATTTGACGATGCATGAGTGAGAGCCACGTGCAGAAGCTAGAGGTGGACCTGGTCGCAACAATGCGAGATTTGATGAGCGGACTTGAGAATTGGCCTCACGCTGCAATCGGGACTGCAGACATCAGAGGCTCGCTTGGCAGATATGGTTGCGTATCACGGGGGCATTTATACTGGTTGACATGGGAAGTGAGCGATATGCACAGCAACGCATATAAAACGATAAATGGGAAGTCTTTTCTTAGAAATCAATGATTGAATGGTTCTAGTCAAATTTGTAAAGAATGGCAGTACTCATTACTGAAATTAATTATAATTCAAGAGAATTGCATTCATGAGGATGAGGACTGAGGCCATTGACTTATTGCTTACTGGTTGGACGGGCAGAGGCATTTCTTGACGAGAGTCGGCTGTGCCACGGTACAACTGAAAACTCTTAGCGTCCGAAACACGGACCCACGGCTCAAGGCTGAATAGCCGAAGTTTGAGTGGAGTGCTGGTGGGTGTTATGATGGAAGGCGTGGAAGTGGACAGAATGACGAAGATGGAACATCACAGGAAAGGGCTCTTATCACTGGCCAAGGGTGGGTGAATGCCGTGGCCACGAGGGCGCGGTACAATTTGGACAGGGTGTCAGGGTCAGTATCTCCGGCGTCGTGATCATGTACGCCCAAAGTAACGGCGGGCGGCCCATGGAATTGTGCGATAGCGGTCGGCTACGTGCTCGCCACGTTAAATGATTCAAGGTGAAGTACACCCGTACACCCAGTGAGTGCTTCCATGGGTGACGGAGAACCTCGGAGACGCTGGGGCAGCACTCCCGCAACACCCAGGCCCACCCCATGACTTAATGGGCGCCCCGCTCCGGTGCTTCGGATACCAGTACCTAGGTACGCAGCAACTGACTTTTCCAGAACCTGGGCTGACCTGAACTGAACTGAACTGAACTGAACGGCTGGCGTGGGGGGGAAGGGGCGGGCGGCGACCAAGTTCGCCCACTCACTTACTTTGGGCTGGGGAGCCGGTGGCCGGACAAATAGGCGCCGGCACCTCGCCCTCAGACTGCCTCAACCCTTTTCTCCCACCTCGTCATACCCCATCCAAAACATTCTCATCTTTCCAAACTTCCAACTGGTCTTGGATTTTGCCAATTGTTCACCCTCTACCTACCGCAATTATACCCAACGCTACATCGCCCACCATGCCTTCTTCTCTCGACCAGCTCAAGGCCACCGGCACGGTATGTATTGCTTGCTAGAACCCCACCATTGCCCCTCCTTCGCGAGGGGTCCTGTCTCCAAAGCTCTATGGACTGTGACGGCCGCGACGCCCAAGGCGCTGCCGAGTTCACGGAATGCCACGTACAGCTGGAGCTCTTTGGGTAAAAGACGAACTGTTGCTGATCACTTTCTATGTTCCATTCGAATAGGTTGTCGTGTCCGACTCTGGTAAATATTCCCGCACCTCCCGGCTTACAAGCACCATCATAACTAACAGTACGCTTTAGGTGACTTTGCTTGTCAGTATTTCCACCTCATTCCTCCTCTAAAGGCTTCCGATTGCGAGTTTCTGCGCCCTCCTGCGACACCGTAGCTGTGGGCGCACCCGTCTGGAGCAAATATGAGCCCTTCTCTATCTCAGGAAGCCCGAGCTAATTGCTTCCCAACAGCCATCGCCAAGTACAAGCCCCAAGATGCCACCACCAACCCCTCGCTCATCCTGGCTGCCGCCAAGAAGCCCGAGTACGCCAAGCTGATTGACGCTGCCATTGCCTACGGCAAGGAGCAGGGCGGCGACATCGACTCCCAGGTCGACCACGCCCTTGACCGTCTCCTGGTCGAGTTCGGCAAGGAGATCCTCAAGATCATCCCCGGCAAGGTCTCCACCGAGGTCGATGCCCGCTTCTCCTTCGACACCAAGGCCTCCGTCGAGAAGGCTCTGCACATCATTGACGTGAGTTCTCTGGTGCTCACCACTCCAATTGAGATACTAATACGCTCTCTATAGCTGTACAAGGAGCAGGGTGTTGACAAGGACCGTGTCCTGATCAAGATTGCCTCCACCTGGGAGGGTATCAAGGCCGCCGAGATCCTGCAGCGCGACCACGGCATTAACTGCAACCTGACCCTCATGTTCTCCCTCGTCCAGGCCATCAGCGCCGCCGAGGCCAACGCTTATCTCATTTCCCCCTTCGTTGGCCGCATTCTTGACTGGTTCAAGGCCTCCACCAAGAAGGAGTACTCCAAGGAGGAGGACCCCGGTGTCCTCTCCGTCAAGAGCATCTTCAACTACTACAAGAAGTTCGGCTACAAGACCATTGTCATGGGCGCTTCTTTCCGTAACACCGGCGAGATCACCGAGCTTGCTGGTTGCGACTACTTGACCATCTCGGTAAGTTCGGCGAGCTAGTTCGGCGAGCTGCATGCTCATTATTGTCCACTTTACTAACCCCTCGTTCTTCTACCTAGCCCAACCTGCTTGAGGACCTCCTTAACTCCAACGAGGACGTTCCCAAGAAGCTCGACGCCTCGGGCGCCTCTTCCCTCGACATTGAGCGCAAGAGCTACATCAAGGATGAGGCGCTGTTCCGCTTCGACTTCAACGAGGACCAGATGGCCGTCGAGAAGCTCCGTGAGGGTATCAGCAAGTTCGCCGCTGATGCCATCACTCTCAAGAACATCCTCAAGGAGAAGCTGTCTTCTTAAATGCTTGAAAACAAAAGGAGAGCAGGAGATATTAATTCATTCGTTCTAGGAGGAACCTGGATCGGGACAGGCGGCCAAGGCAAGTAGCTCGTCGTGGATCACGTCAAGTGTCTGCCGCCATTTTCTACATAATCAACCAAAACCCGAAACACTGGGAGTTCAGTCTGAATGTTGATAGAAACGTTGTACTTCAGAATGAAAGAAATGATATGTGAAAAGATTGATGAAGCAAAAACAACAGTGATTACTTCGTGTCGAGCTTATATGTTGCGTTACAAAATGAGATGTGATGTTTGTTTGGGGGGTATCTAATGCGCCTACTCGACTCATCACGCTGTATCACACTCTCCATCTATGCGTCGTCCTCGTCTCTAGTCTTACATGGCACCTGTATCGTTTTATGCTTGAAGGAATCCTTGGTCGCCTCAACAACAAGAGCTGTCAAGGCCCCACCGCCAACACAATTTGAATCCAGTCCAAACGTGTACTTGCCTTCCTTGTAGCCCCTCTTCGCATCATGCCCGTACATGACTGTACGTCTCCGTATCTTGAACAATCGTTTCTGGTGAGTATTCCAGGCTTTTGTCCATTTAATGCCGTCACGTCCTTCTATGGGCACGGCTGAGGAGTAATCGATGTGCGGCGCGTTCTCGTCTCTGTCTTCCTCGTCGGTTTGCGAGTCGGCATCGTCGGATGCTTTCTCCAAGGGCGACTCGTCGGATGCAGCATCATCGTCACGCTTGCCGTGCTTCTTCTTGGGCGGCATGAGGAGGGTGCGCATGTTCATGACGGCCCACGGTTGCTGGTGCTGCAGCTGGACGCCCGGCACGAGGCCGCCGTGGACGGCGTAGATGGGTAGCGGGTCCGTGGTCAAGATGATGGGTAATTTGGAAAGCCAGTCGAGTTGCTCTTCCCGAAGGCTGCGGGCTGTGTCCCGGTGCTTGGCCGGCTCTTTCGGCCGAAACCACGAGCTCCCGGCCTTCTCCTCGACCCATGCGTTGAGAACATGTTCTTCGTGGTTGCCACGAACGGCGCTGGCCCCCAAATGCATGAGGCGGTCGATGACGGCAGATGTATTGGTGCCTTTGTTCACCATGTCCCCCAAGGCAACGAGATGGTCTCTCGCCACGTCAAAACCAATCTTCTCGAGCAATTCATCCAGCTCGTTAATCATTCCGTGGATATCTCCGACAAAAACCAGCCGCCGCTTGTTCTCCTTTGTAGGAACGAGCTCTAGAGGCACGGCGCCGATGAGCCGCGGCTTGATCAGGGACGGCGGGTGCTTCACCCGGGCAGCGACGTCGAAGGCATCATCCTGGGACATGGTTGATGGCCGTACTGCCACTACTTCTTCGCGAGTCGACAGATAAAGAATGGAATAGAGATACACGTTCGCTATTATTAGTGACGTCAAGGCGAAGGCGAAGATGGGCCCATAGACCCGCGAAAGATTCATGGTTCAAGGGCCTGTAGTAAGCGGCTGGGAAAAGTATATCATTGGGGCCCGAGAAGAACCCAAGGGGAGGCAAAAACGGTGGCCGAACGAGACAGAAAGAAGGAATGTGGTTACAGAGGGCCCCAGGCTGCACAATGCAAAAGAATGGTAGATTTGCAGGCCAGAAAACTAATAATAAAAAGTTTCGCCTTCTGCTCGAGGCGGGAAAGGAAAATCAACAAACGGGAAGACAAACGAGTGTTTTGAACTTGCCTGTGTCTGGGTCTCGGACTGTCCCAGATAATGACACTGGGCTCAGGTACGGGTCTTGCTGCGGTGGGAACAGTACCGTTACGTAGGCCCCCCTGTGCGTGGCACTGACCGGCTTGCCCGGGCAGGTTTGCGTATGACGGGCTCCCGAACGCCAAGATGCACTAAGCCGCTCGGCTTTGAGTTGGACGCGAATCAACCTGCTTCCCGAATTGTTCGACGTATGGGGAAAATCTGCATGACGCCTGAGCGCGCACGCAAAGCCCCGTTTCATCAAGCCTTGGAGCAGCGGTGTGGCCCAGAGCCAGTATTGTTATTATATCCCGATGGCCGATCGTCACGAGGCTAGGTACTTGAAACTACCAGTTAGGCCATTTTGGAGCCAATGCATTGTTACTGTGCAAAGTGGGAACCTTGGATGCATGGAGAAGTAATCGTGGGCTTTCAAATGTGTTTTTTTTTGCCCCTTCTCTTTTTGCTGTAGTGGTAATAGTAGTATACATGCTAATGATACACAAGTGCAGCCTTGATTTGGTTGTCCAGAGGCGTTTGATAGTAGAGTTTGCCAGTCGGCCAGACGCAGCAACGCGCCTGGTTTTGTCAGAACCTGAATGCTCCCGACACTGGCTGATCAAGCATTGGAAAGTGAAGTTGCTCTCCTTCTCACATGCTCCAGTCGAAACTCGAGATGCAACGTGGGCGAACAGAGTCGTACCCGGCCTGTCTGTCTCCTGGTGCACTTCCTTACTTGCGCTGGTTCTGGTCACGCTGCTGCTGCTCGTAGCGTTGCTGCTGCTCCAGCCTGTACTTCTCGTTCTCCACCTCCCTCCAGTCGGGCGGTATGGGCTCGTTGCCGCTCGTCTCCTTGACGCCGCCCGCGAAGGCCGCCCGACCCGCGTACAGCTGGTAGCCCTTGCCCGTCTCGGCCTCCTCGAGCGAGCGGTACGTGACGGGAACGTTGCCGCGGAACCGCTTGCGCATGTCGACCATGCCGCGCTTGCACTCGCCGAAGCCCTTCTTGAGCTGCTGGCAGCTCGTGGGTAGCTCGTTGACGAGGGGCTCGCGGAGGCAGTCGGCCGGCTTGTTACGCTGGACCATGATGCAGTCGGACTCCTGGAGGCATTGCGCCAGCGCTTCGCCTGGGGGAGATTGTCAGCTTCGGGAGGCCCCAGGGGCTTCGGAAGGGTGGGGATGGCGTACGCAGCTCTTTACATGAGCTCGGCATCGTGGCGGTTGTGATGCGGGCTCCGGTGTGGCATCTTCGGGATGGGTTCGTGAAACCTTGAGGAATTCCTCATAAATTGCCTGCCCTCATCCGATTGGCTCGCCACTTTCGAGAACCGTTCAGGGAATGGCCCCACCTTTTTCCCTATTGGTGTGGCATTTTGCAGCAGATCCCGTATCTATAAGTACCTTAACTCAATATTCCCATTTCAAGCCGTGTTCAGCATGTGAAAGTCGTAAAGGTTATCAGCTTCCAAGACATTTCCAAGTGCATTTCGTTTGGTATTCAAGGAAATTGCAGGCCATGATAGTCACAACCCCTTATCGCGTAGCTCCAACACGGTCGTTCCTTCGCGTTAATATCACGACTTGAGCCTTTCTTCTCGCCTGCTTCTAGGACAAGGCACCTCGAGACCCCCACGACGAGCGTGTCTGGAGGTCCCAAGCCTATGCCTCGTTTCGCGGCTTTCTGAGACCCGGAGGAATTCCCGAATCAACAATTTTGTGAAATTTGTTGTTGGCGATGCCTTTTTCACCATTATAGAGAAAAACATTCGAAACAGCTATGTGGACAGCAGACCAGGCTCGTGGCTCCTGAAGTACTATTACTACCAGGACCTACCGTTCCAAACCCTGCTTAAAGTACCGAATACCCACGCGACCATTCCTTCAGCATGTGACATCACCTTGATTCGTCCATTCCCACAACTTGCTTCACATCATCGATAAACCTTTTTCCTCCTCCTACTCAGCAACATTCTCCTCTGGCGGCACCTACTATCATGTCGTTGTCCTTTGGCTTCTCCTAGACTGACAAACTCATCCAATCACCATGCCGGTTCCGTTCCTTGGGAGGTTACACCTGTAGGTTGCTCCGCGCATCTCCTTCATCGCCGTTTGAGCCCGGACGCCACTGACAGGTGAATTGCGCAGCACAGAGTATGTCGCGCTGGTCGGCTCGTTTCTCTTTGTCGGCTTCGAAGCGCTCATTCGAGTCTTGACTTTGGCACTGCGTACGTGTGCTGTCATGCAATGCGACGTCGTGCGCTCTACTGACCACGGCGCGCAGCAACATTTCTTGTCTCCTTGTTCTATCGGGCGTCCCGAAGGTTATTCAATAAATTCTCGTCACCAGCTCAGAAGAGAGCCGAAAGCAAGAAAAAGTGTCAGTCTGCGAGTCGCTCGACCCAAGCACTACGACTAATACCACAACAGCCATCTCCACCTCGGTCAAGAATGCCACCGACTTCGTGGAGCTGTGTCGCATTTGGGGATACGAAGCCGAGGAGCATATTGTGCAAACGAAGGATGGCTATCTCCTAGGTCTTCACAGGTTGCAATGGAGGCGAGGGGAAGAAGGCCAAAAGGTCAATGCTGGCGGGACTAGCATAAGGAAACGAGTCGCTTACCTGCACCACGGCCTGCTGATGAACTCAGAGGTCTGGGTGTGCCAAACAGACGAGCAGAGATGCCTGCCGTTTGAGCTCGTCGAGAGAGGTTTTGATGTTTGGGTATGACTCTTTTCTTGCGCCCGCGTCACATCAGGTGCGTACTGACTTGCGCCACAGTTTGGGAACAACCGCGGCAACAAATATTCCAAGAAATCAATTCACAGCTCCCCGACATCAACCGAATTTTGGGATTTCTCAATCGATGAGTTTGCCTTCCACGACATCCCAGATAGCATTGGGTACATTCTCGAGACGACGCGACAAAAGAGCTTGTCGTACATTGGCTTTTCTCAAGGCACGGCACAAGCCTTCGCAACTCTGGCTATCCACCCCAGCCTCAACGACCAGGTCAACGTTTTCATCGCACTTGCCCCGGCCATGTCGCCCGCCGGTTTATCAAATGGCATTGTTGATTCGCTCATGAAAGCGTCTCCTTCGGTTCTCTTTCTGCTGTTCGGTAGACGCTCGATCCTAAGCTCGGCCACCATGTGGGAAACTATCCTATATCCACCCCTATTCTGCCGAGTACTAGATATATCATTGAGCTTCCTCTTCAACTGGCAGACGCAGAACATTTCGGTCAGCCAGAAATTGGCAGCATATCCGCATTTGTACTCGTTCACCAGTACGAAGAGTGTGGTTCATTGGTTCCAGATTATCCGAAATAAATGTTTCCAGATGTACGACGACGATATTCACCAACCCATGAGCGTAAGCCGGTCCACCAGGTACTCCAAGGTAGCAAAATATCCGACACGAAACATCCGAACGCCAGTAGTACTGGTATACGGAGGCAGCGACTCCCTAGTGGACATTAAGGCAATGCTTAAGGAGCTCCCGCCGCAGACGGTGGCCACAGAGATCCCACACTACGAGCACCTTGACTTTCTCTGGGCTAGGGATGTAGATACTCAAGTGTTCCAGCACGTGTTTGATGCTCTTGACAGCTTCACCGACGCAGAGCACAGCAAGGAGGAGTATGACCGCTATTATCTTATGCGAAAGGAAAGCCTGATTGGGTCCGCTTTCACACCGAGTCACGACCATAGAGGAAGCGAGAGCGATGCTTCGCCGACGGTTGCGGCTCATAAAGATTCTGCCAATGGTCGAGCTCACCCACATCAACCTCACATGGCACGAGAGTCTCGTTCTGGAATACCAACGGCGATTCGCACATCCCGTCCTAGCACGTCTGGAGAAGACAGGCCAGGGCCGAGGTCTCCCGTGGAAACACAAGCCCGCAGCAACAGAGTCACTGAGCTTGGAGCAGTCGATGGTGCCACGGACTCCCTTGACAGCTCGGCCCTCGGCAAGCTTAAGGGCAACGGGGTGCGGAGAGGCAGTATGGCCAGTCAGCTGAGTATTGAGAGCATACGCGAAGGGCGAGGAATTAGTGTCGGAGCCAGTAAAACTGCCGGCAACGTTGTGACGAAGAGCACGGGATCTTCACCTACGACTGCTGAGTCGCCGAAGCTCGGCACGAAGCAACGAAAAGCCTGAGCGGAGCGGGATGATGAGAAACAGTACTTTGTTAGCGCCATATTCCTAAGCAATTGTTCTACCTAATTATATCAACTTGATGAAGCAGCTGCGGCTGATTTGCGACCTCCCTGCATGTGAGGCAGCTCCAACTGCTACTTGAGCGAAACGGAGAGGAGCAAGCCAATCTGATGCCTGCCTGCGACACAGCCCCGGATAATTGAACCAGATTTAACATGTACAATGCGGATGTGTATCGATTATTGGAGCCCGTCCTGCAGACTCCGAGTGAACCTATGCAAACCACCCAATTCGGTACCGTTGTAAGACAGGACAATGTCAAAAACTGCAACATTCGATATCACCACCAATAGTGCTCCGTTCGACTTCTCGGCACAAAGCATGAGTCGCATCTCTGGAAAGGCGATAGGTGCTATCCTCGGAGTGCAAACCTGCGATGCGTGGGGATTGAAGACCGTTAGGTGTTCAATGTGACGATAGGGAGCCATTGATGTCCCAGGGAATGTGTCTCAAGGGATGCATAGCCAATCGGAGCAAATTTGAGTCCTAGGCCATTAGTCTGTCTTTTTGCTTCTTTCTTCTCTCTTTTGCTTTTTTCTCCTGTGAGACAAAGGTGGTGTTGATTGGACAAGACAAGGGAGGGGACTTGTACCTAGCTAAGCTGGACGGATATCAAAGCATCGACTTTGCGATATATCGACCCAAGCCTATGCCAGGCTACAGCATAAATCCAACTCTTTGGCTGGCTGGTCTCGTGGTGAATCACAAGGAATGCCTTTGACGCTTGGCACATGAAGCAGACGAGCACAATCAACTCGACTCCACCCGCGGGACGAATCTCTGGCCGATTGATCGCCGGCAATGTCTCTGTTTACTCCCTTCCGGGCTGCCTGGGCGACGACGGCCGGCCCGTAGCGATTTCGATATATCTGGACAGTCTTGTCTGTCTGTCTCATCCAATTTTGCCTTCATTTACCGCTGTTGGTTCCTTTCACATTGCGAGAAACTCGTAGTGAAGGACTACATCTTACCTGCAACCTGTCCTGGCCAAAAGATTCCATTCTGAACAAACCCTCATCAAGAGCTTCTTGATATCGCATCCTCCTCCCAACCAATGGCATCTCTCTTCGCCCGGTCCGGGCCCTCGGCCGAGCAGCTCTTCTGCCTCGACAACCCCGACGAGGCGCTGTGCGCAAACGTCCCCAGCTTCTACGAGTACCGCATCGACTTCGCCGCCAACGTGGCGTTCCTGGCCCTCTTCGGCCTGTCCTTCGTGGGCTTCGCCGCAGCATGGGCCTTCACCCGCGTCGCAGTTGCCTTCAACGTCGCCGTGATGCTCGGTCTGGTCTGCGAGGTCCTGGGCTACGTCGGCCGCATCATGAGCTATGAGAACCAGTGGGAGGATACGGGCTTCCTGATCCAAATCTGCTGCCTGACCATTGGCCCGGCCTTCGTCGCCGCCGGCCTCTATCTCTGCTTGCGCCGCATCGTGACGGCGTTTGGCTCGGAGAACTCAAGGATCCCCCCGGAGTTTTACACCCGCATAGTGAGTTTGCCTTTGGCACAGCCCTTATAAGGGGATATTAAATTGAAACATCGTCAAGCTAACGTCAGTTTTGTAGTTTATCCCTTGCGACGTAGTGTCGTTGATCTTGCAGGCCCTTGGCGGCGCCTGGGCATCCGTCGCCACCCACAATCACGACTCCTCCACGACTGGCACCAACATCATGATAGCCGGTCTCGCTTTTCAGGTTGCTACCATTGTCGCCTTCATCATTGCCTCGCTCGACTTTGCCCTGCGCACGTATCGCCGCCAACGCTCGCTTGGCGACGCCGCCCTTGCCCAGGACCCGTCCATCGTCCGCATGCGAAGCACTTGGCGCTTCAAAGGATTCCTCGGCGCTCTCGCCCTATCCACACTCTGCGTTCTCTGGCGGAGCGCCTTCCGTGTCGCTGAACTCTCTGAGGGCTGGACGGGCCCCATCATCGCCCGCCAGGAGCTCTTTATTGCTTTCGAGGGCGTCCTCATCGTCGTGGCTGTGGCTGTGCTCAACGTTTTTCACCCTGCCTTCTGTATGCGCGAAGTTTTCCAGGCTGGTGGAGGGCTCAAGGGTTGCTGGTGTATTAGACGCAAGGGCGGAGCGCCCAAGTCGGACGCAGTGGAGGAATCCATCTGAGGCCAAACAGGAATTGCACGATTATATACACCAATGTAGATTAGGAGCCACGCATTTCTCAAGTGGGCTTTGATGCTGTTCTGTGCTTCACAATTTCAAACTCATTGATCTTTTAGATATTTGCCAATTAATTACTTGTTACTACTAGCAGCTCTACTGCGTGCAACGAGCTTCATCGAGCTTCTGCGTTATCAAGGCATGGGCTGAGTCTGTCATGGTCTGGCAAGCCTCTCATTCGAGCCCTTGTCAGCCGGGATCGATCACTCCATGCCCAACCTGCCAATCTACAACCCAAGTATATGGAGTTGCATAAAAACGCCCATCGACCGCTGAAATTAGCACCAGCTCGCTACTCCGGAAAGTAAAGAAGATAAAAATGGGGTATCGTCTATAAGTGAAAGATTCCAATAAACCCGATAACGCTGTTTGGACGCTAAGCGCACAACAACACCAAGACGCCGCCCCAAGAGACTTGAGGATTCTAGTCCGGCAATCATCGTTGCCGGAAAGTGCGATCTGGAAATGAGAAGAATGGTCTTCGTCAGACTAGTAGATCGAGACATATGAAAACACGTTGGTAAGGTATATTTACGAAGGGTAGCGGCGAGATGTCATCAGTCTCAGCGAAGTGGGAGGGGAAGGGTTAGAGAGATACAGAGCCCAGTGGAAGGACTCTGGACCTATCTCCAAGAAACTGGGCTCGAAACTCGATGATGCCCTGGCTGATCGCATCCAAATCCTTAACCTTGCGATTTCGGAGGTCTGTGAGCAGGTCCCGAAGGCCGCTAATGTATCGCTGCTTCTCGTCGGCTTCAAAATTACCGTATTCCGTAAGGACAGTTACGATTTGGGAGTCTATCATCAACCCTAAGTCAGCATCCAGCATGCGGCCCGACCCTCATGCAACAGCCACCATCCAGAGAATAGATGCCACACGTACCGGAGACTTGCATCGACTCAAAATGTTGGAACTCGCATGCGTTACCTCTGGGACATTCCTGTCCAACCTGTTGATCAGGGCACAACGCCTTTTGCACATCTACTTTGTTACTGTATGTCAGGGATCGAATCCCCCCGCGGACGGATTCTTTGTAACGAGGATGAAATCGATAAGCACGAAAATAACGAAGAGGTGTCTGATATGGTTCTGGGTGCGGTCGTGACGATTGCTGGGCATGAACAGCCACAGTGTCACTCATCTGGATTGATGTTAGATTCGACCGAGTATTTGGAGCCAAGTCAGGTACTTTTGTCGCTGCGTCAGGCGTAATTTCGCGCTCTCCTAAAGAAATCTTCTGTAGTGCCGGGGTTGGCGCTGGAGATGGCTCCGGCTCCTCATTCTCGTCGGTGGCCAGCAGTAGGCCTTTCGGTGACGAGGCAGCAATCTCACCCGCAGTCGATTGCGGCGAATGCGACATCGATGTGGTGGATCCAGCTTCTGGTGGCTCATAATCATCGGACATATCCTCAGAGCCCTCAATTTGTACAGGATCCATATCGATGGTAGACTTCGCTAGATCAATCTGTGTGATATTCGAGTGCTGTTCATCCTGGCTTTTCGGCATTTCGGGTAACTGATCACCAGCTTCCATAGATACGGCATCCGTGATTGGCTCTCTTAGATCGAGATCCTCGACAGCCTGCTGCTCAGATTCCGTATCCAACGTTGCCGCCTCAGCGTTCCTATCAGCTTGGTGGGAAGCAGCTGTCGACAAGCCTTGGTCTGGGTCAGTGGCGTCAATGCCAATCGACGAGCGCCCCGATGTTTCAGCGCCATCTGCTGCTGACGTTTGACCGGACGATGCAGCGCCAGGCGTGGAGATTGTGGCGACCACATCCGTCATGGGCTCCGACTCGAGATCCGGCTCTGACATCGTGCTAACATCTTGTATCAATCGCTCTTCTTCTTGACGGCTTTCCTCGATTTCCTTTTCTATATTTGCGACCTGGGTTCTCAGAGCTTCAAGCTTGAGCAGTTGTTGCCTCCGGTGCGCTTCAATTAAAGATATGCGCTCGCTCGCAACACGTGATCGCGATATTCGGTCATCTCTGCGCCGGCTTGTGCTGTCGGATCGTTTGGCTACATGCAAAGCTTCCATGCCCTCGAATCCTTGGGACTTATCGCCTCTACCAGCTGTGGTTGCAGAAGGTGCATTGACTAAGACAGTCGTATGCAAAGCCTGTTCCGAAGCATTAAATGTCAGGCCGGGCGTGTCTGCATCAGAAAAGCTATTTGGCTGCGAAGGGGTCATTGAGCCGTTCTGGGATTGCTTCGCTCTCTTACGAGCCTCCGCTTCCGCAATTTTGCGCTTCATTTCCTCAATCTTTTTGTTCATGCTTTCCAAGTCAGGTCTGCTTTGAATGCTGCCAGAAGAACCTTGTGGCGGCGTCGCGACAGCAGCCGGGCTGATAACATGGTAACTCGACGTGGGAGGTTGCTGGGTCTCTCGAGAAGAGATCGTTCGCAGCGGTGTAGTGGGAAGGTGTAAAGTTGTGGGATGAAGTTCTGGTGAATCAATTTCCATCTCAGCATCGTCTTCGTCGTCACTAACATCGATAAGAAAAGGCTGCGAGTCGCGTTTCTGACCGAATGGCCTTTTGAAAGACACAGAAGACATATGATCAAAGTCAGATGCAACCGGCCGCTTCTGTGCCGCTGCAGCCGGGCCAGGCTGTGGCGTTGATGATAAAAAGAGACCGGGTATCGAAGAGGCTGCCTGGTCTTCTGCATCATCAGGAGATTCCAAATTGTCAGAGACAGCTTCAGCTGCGTCTTTGGGCGAGACGTCCAAACTGGATCCGTCCGTGGCGACGTCATCTTTTGGATCTGTCATGGTTTTGGCAACATCGGTAGGATTCTGAGACTCTGCTGTTTCTTTCGCGCGAGCTTCTCGAGCTATTCGCAGAGCCTCCATCTTCTGCTGCAGGAGCTTTGATTTCTCGGATTGCGTCTTGCTGTTCTTAACCTTGGAAGATGCAGGCTTCACTATATTAGAGCTCGTATGGGAGGTTGGTGCAGCCGGAGGTTTCGTCGCCTTAGCAGCGAGAAGCCGTGCTATTCTGTCCTTTCGCTCCTCGGTTTTTCGCGACGCATCATCTGAATCAGCCGTGACAGTATTTGTGAGTTCAGGTGTAGGCTGCCCGTCAGCGTTGATGTTCGTAAGAGGTTCTGGCTGAGCCAGTACTTCCCGAGATGCGTCATCGTGAGACGCGCCTTTGGCTTCAGTATACGAGCCATCTGTAGCCAAGCCGAGAGAGATGAACAGGTCGCGTAAAAGGCTAGCATCAACGCCTTCGGAGACATAGTCTGAGAATCGAATATTGTATGGCCAGAGACTCGAAATCGCCTCCTGGGCTGCTCTCTTGGCCTGTGCGGTCATCTGCGTGGCTAGGCCTTCGCCTGTATGAGTGGGTTGAGGGACCAGCTTCTCGGCAGTAATTGAACCAGACCCTCCTTGCCTGGGCGCAGTGAATGAGGCATCTACTAGTGCATGAATAAGCATCACTTCGTAACACCAGTGAGAGAGAAATTATCGCGTAATACCTTGTGCCGGAGACGGAGAAGCAGCAGACTGTGCCGAGGTCATTTCGCGGGGTGACAGATAAGGAGAGTATGAACCGGACCTTTCTCTGGCTATATAGCGTCAGCTCTCTGTTTGCACAAGGAATACATGAACATCAACTTACTACTTGGGTCTGCGCCAGAATTGCCTGTTGCGTTTCCAGCAGGTCCCCGTTCATGCGAAACGTTTCGCTCGACAGCATATTGATTTTGCACGTGCGAACTAAAAGGTTGCGATGGATCATAAGGTGAGAGCCCTTCGGAATCAGGTTCTCTGGGCTCATAAAAGTCCTCCATTTCGCCATCGCTAAGCTCGCCTTCTTCCAAGACGGGGTTTGTTGGGAAGGTGGCATCGAGTAGCGCAGTGTGGTTTCCATTCGAAGTGTCTGAGCGGTCCTGATCCTTCGGGTCAGGAGGCAAGTGGGAAGTGGATGGATAAGGCTTTGGAGGTTGCGTTGCAGAGCTAGACGCAATCGTGGAATTCAGCGCAGAGTTCGACGAGAAGTTGAGACCTAAACCTGGTATCACGTTTCGATTGAATTCAAAGGTCTGCTTCGTATTTTCCTCGTAGTTAACCGTATTGCTTTCGTTGTTCACGGCAGGACCGTAGGCCGGCAGTTGACCAGCTCCTAGATCGTTCGCTGGTGTGATACCGGGAGGATAGCCATAGGGCGCACCATAACCATAACCGTGCTGGTTCATAATTACAGAAGTCCCAAGCCAAGGGTTGGAAGACCGTTAGCCGCGTAAGAGGGTGCGCTCTGAGTCGGAAATGCAGGCAGGTCGATATATTAATTTTTGTGGGAGTAAGAGATGTCCAGATAGGGTGTGGTAATTATAGCACGTCGACTTGAAATTATGCAGCGCGGCTATCATCGCAAGATGTCTCTATGACTGGCGAACGACATTCGTGTATCAAACGTTAGGGAAGGTATGAGGTGGCTCGTTCCGTATCGTCTCGTCTATTCGATGGAAACTCGTACACGCGTGATTCGCAAGAGCGAGACGCGACGAATGCAGTCGACAAAGAATATGGAAGACAATTTTGAAGCGATGGCTGATGATCCAGCCAGGAAAGGTTAGCTGAGGCTAGTACCTTTACGGATAGGTGCGCAGTTCAGCCAAAAGCCCCAAAGTATAGATGATCTCATCGGAACGCTATTTTTCCGCTTCCGAACCATTTTCTCCTTGGTCCCTAAAGGGCCCGATATTGTAGATTTCACTAAAAATCCTACCCTGTTAGAGGATTCGTGCTCTCTAGGGTAGTAGGTCAGGTATGCAGAAGGTGGCATTCAATTATTGCAAGACTTTAACTTGCCTCCCTACCCAAGTGTGGCGATGCGTTGGGGAAATGCTGGCGAGCGCCCAAGGTCACATGACCGAGGCGCTGACTCAGCGGTGGTACTTTTCCCGTAATATACCCCATGCTCAAACGTTAGCGGCCCGCCCGCGTTTGTTTACTTGTGCGGCTGCTCTCCCCAGCAACCAGGTGCTATCCTTGCCGCAGCCCACACATTATCTTGTGGTTCTTGCTTGATGTCATTTCCCACACCTGTTGACAGGATAACCTAGGCTGCACTTGATGTCTTGATGGCTTCTTTTCTTCTTGTCTGAGCATCTTGCATTACAGTACCTTTCTTGCGCCTCTTTCCGTTGTATATTTCCTTTGTTTATACGCGTTTGGGGCAGCCTATACAAAGCATCCTTTTGTTCCAACACAACAGCGGCCATTGCTGTTGATGTCCACCGTTCACCATGTCCTTCTCCGGCAATGGTTCGGCGCAAAGGCGTAGCAATCCCTTTGCTCGAGGGGCATCACCAGTGGCTACATCGACAGGTAACGCCCGCCCAAAATCAGCCATATTCTCCTCCCCTTCTACTCTTTCAGTCGCGCCAACACCAGCGACGCATACACGTACGCGATCGAGTACGTCCTCCGGCCAAGGTGCCATCACTTCTACCGTTACCACAAAGCATGTTCGTAACGACTCGAGAAATGCGACGCCCGCTTCGAGTACATTCGCACCGTCCTTCATCAAGACCGCCGACATGCGACATGGGCAGGATGCCGTCAAAGGCATCGAAGGCGAGAACGACTTTTCTGGCAAACGATACGTCTGGCTCAAGGACCCTCAAGCAGCGTTTGTCAAGGGTTGGGTTGTTGAGGAACTGGGAGGAAACCGAATCCTGGTTCAGTGCGACGACGGCAGCGTAAGTATAATGTCCACGGAAAGGTCGAGGCAAAGGCTGATGCTTGTGTAGCAACGTGAAGTTGACGCTGAGAGCGTTGACAAAGTGAACCCTGCCAAATTCGACAAAGCAAACGACATGGCCGAACTGACGCACTTGAATGAAGCTTCGGTTGTTCATAATCTCCACATGAGATACCAAGCTGATCTTATTTACACATACTCCGGCCTTTTCCTTGTGACCGTCAACCCCTATTGTCCTCTGCCAATCTATAACAACGAGTACATAAACATGTACAAGGGTCGAAGCAGAGAAGACATGAAACCCCACATCTTCGCCATGGCGGATGAGGCTTACCGCAACCTGGTCGAGGAGGGTAGAAACCAAAGCATCCTGGTAACGGGAGAATCAGGCGCCGGAAAGACTGAGAACACCAAAAAGGTCATACAGTATCTTGCAGCGGTTGCACCTTCCGACTCAGCGACCAAGAGCAAAACACAGTCAACGTTAGCCCAACAGATACTCCGCGCGAACCCGATTCTCGAGGCCTTTGGCAATGCCCAAACCGTGCGCAATAATAACTCTTCTCGTTTCGGAAAATTTATCCGCATCGAATTCAGTCGGACGGGTGCCATTGCAGGTGCTTTCGTAGACTGGTACCTGCTTGAGAAGTCAAGGGTGGTCCGAATCAACGCACACGAACGAAACTATCATATTTTCTATCAAATACTGAAAGGTGCAGACTCGAGATTGAAGAAGGAGTTTCTGCTGGACGGTCTAGGCGTGGACGACTTCGCTTACACTCGTGATGGTCACGATACCATTGTTGGTGTCTCAGACAATGAAGAGTGGGATTCTCTCATGGAAGCGTTCAACGTCATGCGATTCTCTGATGAGGACCAGCTCTCAATCCTCCGCACAATTGCCGCAGTGCTGCATCTCGGTAATATTAGCGTGGTAAAAGAGAGCAGGGCAGCTGACCAGGCACGACTAGCACAAGACGCAAAGGAACAAGCCGCAAAGGTGTGCAAGCTCCTTGGCGTACCTTTGGAGCCTTTCCTAAAGGGACTGTTGCATCCTAGGGTCAAGGCTGGACGAGAATGGGTCGAAAAGGTCCAAACTCCTGAGCAAGTCCGGCTTGCTCTTGATGCGCTCTCAAAGGGTATATACGAACGCGGGTTTGGTGATTTGGTGTCTCGGATCAATCGCCAGCTTGATCGTACGGGAATGGGCTTGGACGATTCACACTTCATTGGGGTTCTTGATATTGCCGGTTTTGAGATTTTCGAGGACAACAGCTTCGAACAGTTGTGCATCAATTACACAAACGAGAAACTACAACAGTTCTTTAACCACCACATGTTCGTCTTGGAGCAGGAGGAATACGCCAGGGAACAAATAGACTGGCAATTTATCGACTTTGGAAGGGATTTGCAGCCTACCATCGATCTTATCGAACTTCCTAATCCAATTGGTATCTTCTCTTGTTTGGACGAAGACTGTGTCATGCCCAAAGCAACCGACAAATCATTCACGGAGAAGCTCAACTCCCTTTGGGACAAGAAGTCACCCAAGTATCGTCCCTCGCGTCTTGGCCAAGGCTTTATCCTCACCCATTACGCGGCAGAGGTTGAATACTCGACCGAAGGCTGGCTGGAGAAGAACAAGGATCCGCTCAACGATAATATCACCAGACTTCTTGCTGCCTCCACCGACAAGCACGTGGCTTCTTTATTCGCTGACTGTGCTGAGACGGATGAGGAGACCAGTGGCACCAGAAGCAGGGTGAAGAAAGGCCTGTTCCGAACTGTAGCCCAGCGACACAAAGAACACCTACACAGTTTGATGAATCAGCTCCACTCCACGCATCCTCACTTCGTCAGGTGTATTCTTCCCAACCACAAAAAGCGGCCAAAGCAATTTAACGGTCTTCTGGTTTTAGATCAATTGCGCTGCAATGGTGTCCTGGAGGGTATTCGCATCGCACGAACCGGATTTCCCAACAGATTGCCGTTTGCAGAATTCCGTCAACGTTATGAAGTTCTTTGCTCAAACATGCCGAAGGGCTACATTGAAGGTCAGGCCGCAGCGTCCCTCATGCTTGAGAAGCTCAATTTAGACAAATCTCTGTATCGTGTTGGTCTTACGAAGGTATTCTTCCGGGCTGGCGTTTTGGCTGAGTTGGAGGAGCAACGTGACGCATTGATTACCGAGGTCATGACACGGTTCCAGTCGGTGGCAAGAGGTTTTGTGCAGCGACGTTCGGCATATAAACGTCTGTTCAGAACCGAGGCCACCAGGATTATTCAACGCAACTTCCAAGTATACCTTGACCTGGTGGAGAATCCATGGTGGCAGCTCATTGTCAAGATGAAGCCGCTTCTCGGCACAACAAGGACGGCAACCGAAGTCAAGAAGCGCGATGCGATGATTAAAGACCTAAACGATAAGATGAAACTCGAGCTTGACACCCGTCAAAGATTGGAGGAAGAACGAAGAAATTGTCATGCCGAAATGGTTCGGATCCAGCAAACTCTCGAAAGTGAGAGAGCCCTTGCCTTGGACAAAGAAGAAATCTTCAAACGTCTACAGCTCCGAGAGGCAGAACTAGAAGAAAAGCTTGCTGGAGCTCTGGACGATCAAGAGAGGCTAGATGATCAACTTGACGAGCTGATGGTTGCCAAGAATCGCGCAGAGCGGGATGTCGAAAAGTTCCGCGCACAGCTAGAGCAGGCCGCGGCCCTCATCTCAAAACTTGAAGAGGAAAAGAGCGAGCTTGCAACCAAGACGGCTCAGCTGGAACGATCCATCCAGGAAATTACACAGAAGCAGTCAGCACGAGGTGAACACGAGGCGCGCCTGGAGGGCGAAATCAAGATGCTGCAGAGCCAGTTGGCACTGAAGGATAGGAAAGCTCGTGACCTCGAAACGAAATTGCTTCAAGTCGATCAGGAGCTTGAAGTGAAGCTGCATGCTACTCAAAAGGACTTAGATTCCAGTAAGCAACGTGAGTCGAAATTGGCACGGGAGAACAGCGATTTTCAGCAGCAATTGTTTCAGCTTTCGAAAACTTCCACAGACTACGAGGAGCTTGTTCGACAAAAGGAGAGTGAGCTGTCTCTACTTCGCAACGACAGTCGAAAGTTTGAGGCCGAGCGCCGTGGTCTTGAAGAGCAGAAACGATCACTCTCTGTGGAGAAGGAAAGAGCCACTGCAAAGTTCCGTGAAGTGCAAGCTGAGCTCGAGGCTATGAAATCCAGGCAGTCACAATTAGAGCGGGAAGCGGAGGATGCTAAGCATCTCCTTGAGGCTCGGCTGTCAGAAGATGCACAGGCAGATCAGAACCGACAACTGCTCGAGGAACAAATCAAAGACCTCAAAACGGAGCTTTACCAGACGCAAATGGACCTAAGCAGAGAGCGACAGTCTCGCGACGACGTGCAGCTCCTTGGCGAACACAAGTACCAGACTCTCAAGGATGAGTATGACCACCTCAACGAATCAAAAATCATCATCGAAAAGGAGCTGTATGCGCAGCAAGACACGCTTAGGAGAACTATGGAAGCACGCGCAACCGCGGAAAAAGAGCGAGACGAAGCCCGTGAAGAGATCCGTCGGCTTCGTGTGGCCAAGACCGAGGCTGAGGAAGCTCGCTTACAAGCAGAGGTTGCGGGTGAGCGTCAGGCCACACAGGCGGCACGAGACCGAGAGGCTAGCCTCCTGAAGGACCTCCAGGCAGCACAAGACAGGCTGACATGGTTTGAAGAAGAATGTGCGAGTCTCAATCATCAAGTTGAAGATCTCAACAAGCTCATTCTTTCTTCTGGGGAGTTTGGTCTCAAGAACGACCAAGCTAAGGAGCGAATGGAACGCGAGCTCACAACTGTCAAGAGCCGCTTGGCGGCATCAGAGAACGACAACCGGGCCTTGCTGAACAAGCTACAGCAGAAGGGTCTGGAAATTGCTCGATCCACTTCCCGTGCCAACGAGGCCTCTCGCGGCCAAGTCACTTCCCTGCAAAGAGAAAAGGCCAGGATTGAGGAGCAGAACTCCAAGTTGAATAAGCAACTGGGAGAGGCTCAGCTTACTATAGCCTCATTGGAGAAGAAAACCGAGAAGCTCCAACTGAACCTTGAGGACCTCAGCCACGAGGTTGCCCGCGAGGTGAAGACCAGTAGGAATGCAGAGAAAGCCTCGTCAAACGTCACAGTTCAGCTTGCTGAAGCCAACCGTACCATCGACTCGGAAAGGCAGTCACGCACACAAGCCCAAGCCACTGTTCGCACACTGCAAGCCTCCCTGGACTCCAGAGACAAGGAGCTCCAAGAGCTTCGCGCACAGATGCTTCGGGCCCTCAAAATAGCTGATCCTGAAGTGCGAATCCCTCCTCAAGCCGACGACAACACCGAAAAGGTCCTTCTCAGGAACTTCGATCTAGCACGCAAGGTCGAGGAACTACAGCAAAACCTCCGGGTGCAGACAGCAGGGCGGACCAATGCCGAAGCTCAACTGAATGAACTAAGAGCAGCGCGTCACGACACGCCGAGTCGCCCTAAGCTGGAAGAAATCCACCTCAACGAGGCCCCATTCAACGGTTCACCGCAGGCCAGGCGGACTGTCAAGGGTGCAGGTCGACCATACTCCAATACTTCAACTCCGACACGGAAGTTCCAAGATGTCGAGCCACTAGATTCTGCTCGCTCGGACCGAACGCTCGATACAACAACTATCAACAACCGAATGGACTTGAAATCAGAGGTTGAAGAACTCCAAAACCAGCTACAGCTGGCGCAAATGCAAAACCGCCACCTCCAGAGTCAGCTCGACAGGAGCACACCCGGCCCGGAGAACTACGATGACCAGAGCCCATCGCTACGGCGAATGCAGAAACTCGAGAAGGTCAACAGTAGGCTGCACGAGATGCTCGATGACTCTACGAAGAAGGTGTCCGCGCTGGAAAAGAGTATCCAGACGGGCGAGATTACGCTGAGGGATATCCAGGCTCGGTCGCACGAGGAGCTGCTCGATGTCTTCAACAGCCAGGAAGAGTCACGCCGGTCATTGCTTCATAGCCATAAGGATGCTATGGCAGAGTTGACAGACGTCAAGTCACACTTCGAGAAGATGCGTCACGACCGCGCTACACTGGAATTGGAGCTACGAGATTCCAGGTCAGACCTTCAGGAAATGACTGTCGCTCGGGAACAGGAATCGCAGAGCAGGAGCCAGCTGCTTCAAGAATATACGGATCTGCAGATTCGTCTCGACGCAGAGGTGTCCAAGCTGGCCGATGTTAACGCAAGCCTTGAGTTGTACAAGGGTCGGTCAGACGAGTACTTTAGCAAACTTGAGCAAGCCGAGATTGCGGTCCTAAAGGCCAGCCGGGCTGAGTCGTTTGCCAAATCGCAAGCTCAGGAGGCCGAAGAGATGTACGCCGAGATCCTATCTGAGCGAGAGAAGATGGACGCGAACATTGAAGACTTGCAGCGCCAAAATCAGCAGCTGGAAGAAAAACTGGAAGATATCTCAACGGACCTTGAAGCCGCCACGCAATCCAAGAAGCGACTTCAGCACGAGCTGGAAGATTACAGAAACCAGCGAGCCATGGATATCGAGGATAAGGAGTCGAGCATGGAGCAGACCCGCAAGAAGTACCAAGCGGAGTTTACGACCCTGACCAAGGAACTCGACTTGGCACGGGAGGAGAAGCTTTTCAAGCAAGCAGAGATTACTAGGCTTCGTGAGGAGCTCGATGAGCTGCGATCGAAATGGGACGACGAGGTCCTCAACAGCTCGACCTGGTCTAAAGAAAAGGCACGTCTGGAGTCTACACTTGCCGACGTTGCTTCTTCCCGTGACGAGGCAGTGAATGCCCACAACGAAGCGCAGGGTAAAGTGGTGTCACTTTTATCGCAGGTTCGCAACCTGCGCTCGTCGTTGGATGAGATCACATCAGAGCGCGATCTTTTACTCCGAGAAAAGAGAAGCGTCGAGGCCAGACTTGAAGAAGCCAAGGCTGGACTCGAAGAGCTTGCCAAGGGCGAAAGCCCATCGCTGCGCAACGCAGCTGGCCTGGACAAGGAGATTCTGGATCTCAAGTCCAGCCTGGCTCAGCAGGAGGACATTGCTGCAGCTGCCGTGGAGAAAATGAGACGCGCCGAAGCTCTTGTATCAGAGATACAGAAGGATATGGCAGCTGAACGCGAGACTAGCGCGGCGTTGCAGAAGCAGAAGGCTTCTCTGGAGAAGAGCCTCAATGAATCTCAAGTCAAGCTCGTAGACTACGAAACCAAGGGTTACTCGAGCGCCAGCCAGGACATCAAGTTCCTGCACAAGCGTATCCAAGAGGTAAGCAATTTTTGAGTATTCAGCTTCAAGTTGATGGTGACTAACATATGACGATAGCTGGAATCTCAGCTGGAACAGCAGGAGGCCGAGCGGACCAAGTCGCAGCGATCTAATCGCAACATAGACCGCGCCGTCAAGGACCTGCAGACGCAAGTCGAGCGTAAGGACAAGCAGAATGTACAATTGTCAGACGACGTATCACGCATGCGTGACAAGGTGGACAAACTTTTGAAGACGATAGATGAGCTCCAAGCTTCCGAGTCGACCAATCAGTTGACGGCGCGTCGAGCCGAACGGGAGTTGCGCGAGGAAAAGGAGAAGGCGTTACGGTTGGAGCGAGAGTTGGAGGCATTGAGGACTCTCCGGATCGAAAAGGGTCCGCACAGCGCGATGGGCAGCGTGCGGAGCCGCTTGGGCCCTTGGAGGGCGAGCGACGGCGACGAGGCGTCTATGATTGATGTTCCACAAAGGAAGAGCAGCATTAGCAGGGTTCCAAGCCTTACCAAGGGCTTCATCTGAGGTCGGTCGGGTTGCGTATGGGCGGGGCGAAATACATTGAGGGAGGCGTTGGCTGGTTTGATTTGATTTTGGGTGTCTTTGAGGGAACAGACCATGGCGAAGAGGTTGAGACTCGGGGTTTTTTGGTCTCGGAACGGAACATTGCAACGTCGTAACATATGCTTAATCTCACATAAACACTAGTTCATACAGCCACTTGCTTACCGCACATGAAAGCTGTACTGTGGTTGTGATTTTCTGAGACAGGACTGCCAAATTGATGTTCATGACCAGAGGAACAGTCGTGAAGGCCTGTGTAGGGTAAGTGCCTTTTTCCGCGAGACACCGCGTCAGTAAATGACAGTGATCTATACAATCCTATTAGACTATGCGGCTGACTGCGCTGAGACCGTCTTTTCATAATGCAGCCGTATTGATGTGGTTGCAGATTCAATAAGAATATGTTCTGACGTGTCCTGTATTTCAGCGATTCTATACCAACGACAAACAAGAGCATGAGTCTGTCTGTCTGTATAAATAGACCGTAAAGGGAACAAGCAAGGAGGAGCACATCGAGTGCTCCAACCACGACCAATTTCATCCAGGCAGGACATGGCAGCACTGTAAAGTAGTTGGTACGCCTAGGGATAGAGTAAAAAAATATTCTTAAGCATAATTTTGTATAACCAACCAGAGAAATGGTGGTTGACTTCCTTGTCCCGCGATGCCACTACGTACCACACACACACCTAGTTGCCCCCAGTAGGCGGAAACCTCAACGTAACAATTGCAAAAGAGATCTTACGCCTACCTCACTCACCCACAGCCAGAAGCTGTCAGGGAGGCATACGAGAATGGAGTGCAAAAATGCAAAAAGAAAGGGTCTGGCCGGGGATTGAACCCGGGACCTCTCGCAAATCGTGCTTCGGGTGTTGCCCTAAGCGAGAATCATACCACTAGACCACCAGACCGAGGGAAGCTGAGCTGGTTGGCTCGCTTCCTGCTGTGTGACAGGTGAGCAATTATTTTGCTTTATTCAGGGAGCCATGAAGGCGGACGTGGCGTCTTGTTCATCTGGCTTCACCTGGACGCTTCCCAAAGCGTTCTCGAGCCCCGGACAGGCTGTCTGTTCGATGCTGTTTTTGGATGCGAACCTCACCTCAATCAAGTCGAACGCATACTTGTTGACGTTTGTTATTCTTTCCATTGCAGCTCAGTTATTTTTTGCAATTCACATTCCGTCGTGTAATCGCACGCTCTCTCCTCTCATCTCTACTCCTCGCAGATTGAAGCAACGCGCACGACTGCATACGACTTGATCGATGGATTTCTTTTTTTTCTCTTCATTTATTTTGTTGTATTCTCATTAACGGGAGAGCAGTGTGCCCATGCCCCTGATAAAAAAAAAGCAAGCAGTCATCTGCTAGTCGTAGATTCATACCATCGAGAATCAACGCAACGTCATGATATTCCCATATGGCTCGCCAATCATCCCGCAACTCCTCTCGTCAAGCCTTAGTTGGACGACCCGCGTCCACCCTGGCCGACGTCGGGGCCATGCTTGAGACCTTGGCTCTGGCCGCCGCTGGCGTTCGAGCCCTCAATGGCGAGGCCCTTCTCCTCCAGGCCCTCGGGAAGGGGGGCCGTCTTGTCGGCGCGGTCAACCTTGTCAGTCTGTAGGGCGGGTTTTTGTCATTAGCCTGTTCGCATGGAACAACGCGTCAGAAGTGATGACTTACGTCGACGGGGCCGGCGCCGTGGACAATGTTGTGGGTGGCTTCCTTGAAGGGGCCGTTGTCAGAAGAACCGTCTCCGTTGCGAGGCATGATGTGGGCTGTTTTTCTTTTCTTTCTCGTGTGTAAACACTAGAATATTGTATTGATTGGATAGAAGGATTGATTGTGTAGTAACTTGTAGTGAATAATGCTGCAGCTGGAAGTGGGTGCACCAGCTGTCTTATACTGCTTGAACTCCATCGTCGAAACTTTGGGAAAAAACCGTAGACGTCATACCACGCGAAAACGTCATAACCGGAGCCCACCTCCGTGGAGCTCGGCCCCATACCCAAGCAATAAGCAGACGGCTCGTTTCATGTCGAATGCAACGCAAATCTAGCCCTGCAAGCAGATCCGAGGCTGCAGATCCCAAAATCGCGTTGGCCGCGGAGCTGGATAAGTTGGAAGCCAACGGCGCCCTCCTTGCGGGTCTTTGGCGGGACGTCTGTTTCCCGCGAAATGTACCAATCGGCTGCAGCTACATCATATTACGATCCCACAAGAGACTTGGCAGTTTGTGTCTCCCGAAACTCTTGGTTTGTTATATTATACACTCGTGACTATCCGGAGATCTTGGAGGGTAGGTAGTGAACCCTAGAGCAGAGCCTCCTCTACACCAACATCCAGCTATAGCAATACAAACGGATCCCTTCGAAACACGGACACCCAGCCCTTCTCATTCACTAGCTCAAACCACTTCATCGTATCATCCATCCCATCTGTACCAATACATCCTTACATGTCTCCTAGACGTGCTGTTCACACCGAGACGTGATAGCCTTGGCGGCACGGTAAAAGCTGTCTCATACTGTAACATGACGTGAAGGCATAAATCAAGCCTTGCTGGGTCGGCCTCGTCTGCCCTTTGGCTTGGGGGCAGGCTCTTCTTCCTCGACCTCCTCATCGTCCTCCTCCGACTCGGGGGCTGTCGTCTTCGCCGCTTTGCGGCCTCGTTTGGCTGGTGCTGCCTTGACAGGAGCGGCTGCAGCGGCGGCCTTTCGTCCCTTCTTGACAGGTAGTGGCTCTTCCTCATCTTCGTCTTCAACCTCTTTCTTGGCCTTCTTTGCTCCTCTCCTGGGTGCCTTAGGTGCAGGTGCTGGCTCCTCATCCTCGTCGTCTTCGTCTTCGTGCTTCACCGCTTTAGGGGCGGCCTTGGACTTGCGGGAGGGCTTGGCAGGTGCAGGAGCCTCTTCATCTTGATCCTTCTTCAAGGCTCGCGAAGTTTTAGCCTGCTTAGCTTTCTTGGGCTGGGGCTCCTCGTCTTCCTCATCCTCAGCGTCTGCCTTCTTCCGACCACGTTTGGCCTTCTTTGGAGGAGAGGCGTCATTCTTGACGGTGAGTCAGTCATGCAAGCAAAGAGAATGGTAAGGGATGTGTGCATCGACATACCTGTTCAGCCTCTTCCTGCTCCTTCTTCTCTCTCTGCTTCTTAGTCAACCGGATTCCCTTTTCACCTGGCTTGTTCTTCTCAGGGTCCTATAATGCCATGATTAGCGAGCAGGCTCAAGGTTTGAACGATATGTGTGCACGTACGCCCTTGAAGTCTTCTGGGTCAATGTGGCTTTGCTTCACGCAACGTCGAACCTTCTCCTGCAGCTCCGGGTGGGTGCTAAACTATCGTCAGCGTTGATCTTCTGGATGAAGTAAAGGCCTCCCTACCTCATCTCCTCGAAGCCGTCGATGACGTCGAAATCAAAGGTGCCGTCGCCCTTGTCACAGACATCATGAAGGCTCTGCATCTGAAAGCCAGACACGCAACCCCTGGATGTATAGTTAGGCAATGGTGTAAAGGTGCATGCAAGTGACACGGGCAACATTACCAGTGTTTCCATGCCCAACTACCGTGGTCCTGGATCTCAACCCAAGTGCCGAATCTTATTTCGCCCTTGAGAACCTTGTCCTTGCGTGCCTTGCATTCGGTGTCTTTGCAAACAGCCCGGTTATTGGGCGACACCTCTGGGTGCGCGAGTAAGCAGCTTGCCTTGACGGATAGAAAAGGTTCATGCGGGTGGGAAAGATCACGAACCGATACGATATTCAGGCATGTTTGCTGTTGCGACGAGAGAGTAGCTTTTGATGCGTTCTGTTTGGAGGCTGCCTGGGACCGTCGTCAAAGAGACTGTTTGACAATGCAACGAACCCAGTGATACAGGCCGATTGATAGAAAGGGCGATGCCGCGAGTTGACACTAAAAAAAGGCACACAAACGCGCGCAAGTTTCTGAACGAAGATGCGTCACAAAGGCTGTGATCCAGAGAAGAGGAAAAAAGTGTCAGCTGAACCGAGCAAGGTGAAGTTGAGATGAATTGGAAAAGAAATGAGATTGATAGGGTCTTGGTTGGGACGGAAAAGAGAGCAAGGTACAAGGCTAAGGTAGGCAGGGTCGGCGGGCAGCTGCCAGGCCAGGGAGCGGCAATTGAACTGCCTGCCTGCGGAGCGTGTCCTGGCGCGAACCGCGTCACAGATACGGACAAGACACAAATCCTTGCCCAAGGTACCTTAATTTTCCTCTTCACCCATCCTCAGTCAATTACAACAGCAAAGTTGCCGTTCTATCGTCAATCAACTGTTTTGGATTTCTTTCTTTTTCTTTTTTTAAACAATGATTGTTCCGCATCTCATTTCATTTTTACAACTCTAAGATTTTATTTACAAGTTTACATCGCCGCCTTCATTCACTTTTGACATGTTGTGGTCGCCTTGCCAACTCCTCCCATGACAGCCTAACAGGGGAAGCTCAATCCGACAAACTCCTGTCCTTTAGAAAAACGGACACCAACCAATGTACATGGCCGTTAAATTCCTGGGGTCAACCGCCTGTTTGATCAGCTCCTCCACCTGTCCCTCCACTCCTAGTGGAATGTTCTCGTTGGGCAGCAGACCCTTGACCTTACGCTTGATGCTGTCGACCACACTCTGCGGCTGGAGCTTCACCACCACGTCTCCGCGTCTCATGGCGCGCTTCTCTTTCTGCAGGTCCAGCGTAGGGTCGTAAATGAAGGACTCGAGAATCGTCATCAGCGTCTCTTCCTGTTGCCGAAGTATACTAAGCGTGAGCTCGCAAGACTTCCGGAATGGGCCTTCGTAGCCGTAGATGCCCATCGCTGCCACCATGTTGTGCGTGAGCCGGAATGGAACCCGCTCTGGCATCGCAAACGTAAGTCCTTTATCGAAGAGGCAGTTGAAATCGACGTGGAAGATACCACCGCTGCCCTCTTCTAAATTGACGTTCTCGCCGTGCCGGTCGCCGAGGCCTAGGATTGTTCCCACCATGGACATGACCGCGCACGAGCGTGTGTATTTCAAGCGAGCGCTAAACCACGCCGACGGGTTGGGAAATTGTTGCACAAACCAAACCTGCAGCATAGGAGGAAACCGACCAAGCACGTCGTCCGTAAATATTCTCGTCTTGCTGTCTGACGCAGCAGCATCCTCCATCAGTCGTTTTAGCGCCATGTAGTCAGGGTATATCTTCTGCGACGCGTAGAGGTTCAGGAGAATATCTCGCATTGTCCTGATTCCTGGCACCCATTCGATGATTCCGCACTCCTCGTTGAGAGGAACCACGGCATAGGTTCGTATGTATAATTGTCTTCGACTGCTCTCCGCATCTCTTTTCAGCGACCGGTTAATCATTCCATTGAACTCCATGAGCCTTTGATCCGTTCGCAGGTCATCCTTAGGCTTGATCAGCAGCATGTAAGACTTTCCGTCGCTGCCTCTGGCAGTGAGTCGCCTGGGTTTCGCGAGAGAGCTCAGAACGAGTACATCGTCCAAGAAACAATCGATTGTTACCACATCCCGTGAAAACGCCTGGTGCTTCTTCACCGTTTCGGTCAAGGCCGGTAGCGTCGCCGTCAAGGAGCTCTCTACAGGCACTACCAAGCCGCATGGTGTACATTTGTGGTTGAATCGCAAGTCGCGACTTAGACTGGCGTGCACGGTCTTGTTCCCTTGAAACTCTCCGTTTTGGCATGCCAGTAATAGTTGCTCCGCCAATTTCTCACCGGATCTAAGGAGGACCTTCAGATCATTTCCAGATCTGTCCGACTTTTTCGACATATTCCTGAGAGCTGTCAGGACTGACGTTCCTCGCGCCTTGCGCTCCGTGACCTGCTTGGAGGTCATGATGCCGATGAGGCTCCATAAAGCCTGCCTCGGGTGCGCCTCAACTACTTTCACAATGATGTGCATAAGCCGCTCAAAGACGTCCGAGTTGGGATGGGCTATGCGAGCCACCACCTGTGGCAGAGCCGTATAAAAAACGTAAGCCGGCAGACGCTGGATATACTTATCGAGAAAAGAATGGAGTAGCTTCAATTGGTCCACGCGTCTCCGATATAATTCGCGAGAAAGCGAAGCTTTTCCTTCTGGGGCTTTGTCGACTTGCGCTCCCAAGTCAAGCCAAAGTGTTAAGATTCTTGGAAGTGTTTGATAGAGATACTTGGTCCCAGAATGGAGAGACCGAACGTAATTCTCTATGACAAGTCTTGCCCCCTCGCCTGTTACGTAGGCATCACTCTGGTCATCCGGCTTTAGTGGCTTCTCAGCCTCCAAAATTTTCTTGTAAAGTCGACCCAGATAATAATGACCCTTTTCCCAGTTTGGGAAAGTTTTGGGCGGCTGCTGGTACTTTTCGCGCAAGGCACTGGCATGCGTTTGACCTGCCGCATCTAGCCATTTGGCGAGAAGCAGTTGTGCTCGTGCGGTAAGGAGCTTCTGTTGGTTGTCTAATTTGGCAGATCCCATACTGGCGGAAGCTCCTCCTGTCTGGGTCATGAACTTGTTGCGTTCGATCGCGCCTTGAAGCATTTGTATGGCCTTCCGATGGTGGTTGTCACGCCACAACAGCTTAGCGTTCTCAATCGATGCAGCATCATCTCCGAGACGAGACGCGTGAAGTACAGCACTGAATGACTGGTGTAGGAAATTGGATTTCCGAGCCAGTCGAGCACTTGAAAGCCATAGACTGGAGACGTCCAAATCGGCAAAGTTCGGCCTGCACATAAATATTAGAAAAATAGCCAATGCCAGAAATTAGAAACTCACCTCGTTAGCTCCATGACTGCTCTCTGGATACCCAGTAAATACTGCTTATCGCTGAAATAAGCCCCTATGACCTGTAATCTGCCCTCAAGGAGAGTCCTTGTCAGTCTCCGTTCCTTGTCACCCCCGGACTTGGCTCCAGTAATGAATTCCAAGTCAGTAAGAACGTGACATTTCAAAAGCAGGCCATGAGCAGCCTGCAGTGACACAGTGGCCGACGAGGTCATGGAATTAGCAACCTTGCTTCTCAATTCTCCGAGCATAGCCTTAATATCGGCAGAGCCGTTTGCACGATATAAAGTTCCCAGAAGTACTCCTAGGGAGATGTTGAAGTCATCGAGATTGTTCCCTTGGAATCTGTCCGTAAATTTGAGGAGACTTTCCCATCTCCCGGTAACCCAAGCAGCCTCCACAGCAAACGGCATAATCTTGTGATCTCCAGAGGTATCCGTTCGCATACCTTCAACATGGTTGAGAAGCACATCTGCCATAATTAGTGGACGTCTGTGCCAATGAACAAGAAAACATACCGTGTTGCCCTGCTTGCTTGAGACAATTGAGCAGATCGATTTGCACGTCCAGGTTATCAGGATTCTCGGCGAGTTGCATTTCGTACCAAGTCTGAGCGGCCGTCCAGCGTCCGGCTTTTTTATGACCCAGAATTTGTTGATTGATGTCGAAGGTGTGCAAATGTGCTGATATGCCATCCAATCCATCCGGCTCGTCAATGTTGGCATAAATATCTTGAAGTTGTTCGAGAAGTCGTGTTCGATCACCCGGCTCCCGTTTCTTCTGCTCCATCTTCTGGGCATGCTGCTCAAGATGGAAGAGCGCTCGTGCATATTCGTTGCAGTCAATCGCTCGCTGCGCAATCAACTCAGCAGGTATTTCGTCCAATATACCCTGCAATTTGGATAGAGTTTCTTTGTCAGCTGTTGAGAGTTGTCCTGCCGATCGTTTTGCATGAATCCACCGCATGGCGTAGTCGAGAATTCTGAAAACAGCCTAAAGAGATAAGTAAAGCCCAGTACACCAGCAGCTCGGTTGACTCACATGGCAGAATCGTTTCACATCCTCACGCTCGAGATAAGATGCGTCATTTGACAGCTGATGTTGTAAGATTCCAACTAGTTCGCCAACCACTTGATCTCGTTCCATATCGGTGCTTCGTGATCCAACGAGTATATGGAGGACAAGATATGGCAACAAGAACTCTGCTGTAGAAAGGTCCTTGACACGGATTACTCGCGTCAGCGGCTCAAAAATCATGTCGGCGAATGGGGTCTGGCCTTTACGCAAAAGGTCGACTGCGAAGGACCTCAGCCAATTGCCATAGGGTCTTCCAGGACGAAACAAGGGATACTCTATCGGCGCCGGAACCATCGGTGCCACCATGTAATGTGAGCTTAGAAAGGGAGCAACGACTTCCCTTATACTTTCAGGTAAAGCGATCCATTTTCGATATATTTCAGTACCGGCCAACATTCCAGTGTTCTGCATGTCACATGCGGCTTTTATTTCGCTTCTGTCCAGAAGCTCCTGCATTGCAAAGGACAGAAATCCTTGGAGTTTTGTATCCGTCGCAGAAAGGAACGAGGGAACGAGAACAACCTCTAGAAGGAAAAGCGTGAAGTCGGTCATTTCGTCAGCGGTTGCGAAGTTGTTCAGGATGACTATGGATCGCTGTTCTCGGACCGTCTCGATCTGGTTGGCATCCAAGCAGCCGATAAGCCCAATAGATTCGGCGCACAATTGAGGAATATCTGACTGCGAGCCAGTGTGCTTACAAGCACAATCTAAAAGGGACCTCATAAGTGTGGTGATCATGGTGTCGGGCCGTTGGCTCACGGCGGAAGTGTATAGGGCGCTTTGATTTGCCTTGAGATATGGCACAAGCTCTTTCAGCGCTTGTTGAACGACGCCGGAATTGTCGTGGCTGAGTCTCACAGCGAAGATACGCAATGCCTCCTCAGCGACAAGTACAGGCCGCAACTTATCGAGCCGGAGATTTATAGCCGCCAACGCAGGAATGTGTGACAGAGATGGTAGTCTGCTAATGGATTCACTGACCACACCCTCGTGTCGCTCGAGGAGGAGGTCGAGCATATTTTTGGCCATTGTTGAGGTTGTTGCGTTGAACTTCATCCAATAACGACCGATAATGAAGAAAGTTGTCTCAAGAAGAATCTCGACATCCTCTTCCTCAAGATAAGTAAGCATGGAGGCCCAACAGGAGAACGCTGCTTCCCGCAAATCATCTTGGGAAAGGGCAGATAAGAGACAAGCAGAGATCTGTACAGCTATCAGTCAGTTTAGTTACTATTGAGAAAAGATATGGCTTACCTGGGGTCGTGCGATTCGCACATAACCTTTCCCCAGCCTAATCATCTCTTCTAACGCGCGGATAGAGCGACGCTGTTCCATAACCGGGGGCGTGCTTGAAACGGAATCATTGATTACATCAGTCAAGCGAGCCATGAGCCCTAGAATATAGGTTTGAAGAAAGCGACCGACGGCATTCTCTTTCTTATTTCTGGTTTCTTTTGTGGAGGCCTGCGCGACCAGTGCCATTTTCTGCAATGCTTTTTTCCCCTTGATAGTATCGTCAGCATGTTTGACTGGTAAATTGTGACATGAACCCCAGGTCAGCACTCACTTGTGAACGTCGAGTCACGTCGCCATCGCCCGCAGCCTTCAACAGTTCCATCACCGTCAACACGGGCTCTGATAGCAGAATTTGTGCCAGAGATCTGGCTTTAAAGTCTGGAGATATATCCTCTAGGCGAGATTTGACAAACGTCTCCACGTTTTCTGTATCCTGCATCAATAGGAGCGATAGAACAGCTGCGAAATTGGCGCTGTCTGTCAGAGAGCGTAAAATGTCGCTCTCTTTTCGTGCCTCGGCAATCTTCTGTATCACATCCTTCTTTTTGTATAGAACCAGCCAGGGCAGAGCATGTGTTTGTATAAGAAGCAGAAGCTCATTGACCGATACTTGAAGGAGCTCAGCAATGGCCCGACTTCGTTGCGGACGCTGCACCATATCTTTCGTAGCCAGATAAGCGAGGCTTCCCCAGAAAGGCTCAAAAAGACGTCTAGGGGTAGTATGGCAAGTCTCAGCAAGATTGAGAAGCTCGTTGAATGCGAAAGCAGATTCGAGGCTATTGCTACTGCCGAGATACTCAAGTAGCATGATCAGAACAAGATTGAGCTCATCGTCTGTAACGACTCTTCCGAGCTGGCCCCAGGACATAATGCAAGTCTCAACAAGGTGAGGCTGCGCTTTTTCAGAAATTGACTTGAGAAAAGCAATGATGTTTTTCCTATTGCGGGTGGTCAGCTCTGCCTCGATAGACAAATCCTGCGGCTTTATTGCAAAGGCAGCCAGAGTTCTCCCGGTCGCGATTCGGAGTTCTCGTAGGGAGCTGTGCAGCGACTGAAGACACCACTGGCCACATGCTGAAGTTTCTAGGTTAAAAAAACCAGTATCGTCATTGTGCAGTACGACCCTCCTGAGAGCTATCATGGCTGCAACTCTAGGTCGCCTAGACTTCAAAAAGCTTGAGGAGAGTATCAGGTTGGAGAAGAATTTCTGAACCTCGCCTTGGGGTACTCCCGACGGTTTCAGCGAGGCCATGTCAGCCTTGCAGATTTGACAACGACGTCTGGACCCTATCTTCGCTTTGGCTCCAGCAACATGATGAACGTTGCAGCACAGCTGAGAGACAAGTTCTAGGACCAGACATTGGGTATCTTGAGGTGCCTTTTCGAAGGTTTCGCTATAATGAGATTAGACTGAATTTTACTTCTGCTTACTGGTAGGACTACTCACAGAAATTCCACCGTAAAGAGGGAATCGTCTCCAGTTGAGAGTGCCAAGCCAAGGGATTCGTGTATAAGCTGCATCAGTGACGAGTCCGCTGGATCGGGTCTGGATACTTTGCGTTTCTTGATTGCATTTGAGGCTGGTTCAATTGTGACTACAGGGAGCCGTAGTCGAACGATGACTTGGTGTAGGCGCTCGTCATCAAGCTGCGTCATTTCCAATGTTTGCGCTGCAGAGTTCATAAAGATCTGTTGGAGTAGATCGGTGCATCGCTTGGAGATGGTAAGCTTGATTCCTACGAGTCAAAAGTTATAATGCTTACCCAAATATCCGTATCAGGTCCAACGGTGGTCCTGTCTGGCGATAGAGATTTAAGCTCGTTAACAAGCTTAGACGTTGCAAGTCGGCAGATTTCTCGGTACTCTAGAGAGAGGTTTGCTAGATGCAGGACTGCCAAGCAATAAGTGTACCTGAGCTCGACGCCGGCTGCTTCTGGGGAGATCAGTTCTTCAGAGGACAATATAATCTCGTTGCAAAGCAAAATTAGGAGTGTGCCCGCCTTCCCCCTTGCAGCATGCGCTGAGGCTCCATCGCCGGGGAAGGCCTTAAGCATATCCAAGGCAAATGTAATAATAGCAACGGGCGATGATCTGATAAGCAGCTCCCATCGTCTTTGAGCAACTCTCAAGTCTAGCCAAAAGTCCAACAGCCATGCCCAGGTTTCCGAAATCGAAGGCATACAAGAGTGTATGGGCTCCTGACAAATCAGCGGATACGCTAGCACTTTACCCAGGCTCATTGCTTGCCGCAGAACCTGAGATGTCTTTGATACGTGATAGGTAATGCGAGGGATGTTCTCAGACCAGGAAGTACCAAGAATATGATGGAGAGTGGAAGCGGGCGGAAGATCAAGTTTGACCGTTGAGTCTCTTGACGTTGGCATATAGATTGGGTTCTGGAGATGATCCACGAGCCCTGACTAGTGTCAGAATGGAAGCACTATACATCGTTCGAGACTTACTGGTTGACGCGGCGCGAAGATAGAGGACAAGCGAGTTGGCAAACTCCCAGAGCACTCCATTGCGGGGAATTACAAGGAACAGGTATTGCAGGAACCCTTCGATAGAGCCCTCCAACTCGGTGCACTGAGGATGGCCAAGCATCCGTAATATGTGAGGCAGCAGCCATACCCACAATGGTTCTTGTCCTCTGAAAAGAAGTCCATGATCGGCACTTCTGAAAACGAGCACGGAGGGCGTTTCCTTGATTGTGAACCTCAGGAAATTAATTGCTTTCAAGGCTTCTGTTCGTACATGGCCCTTGTCCAGGAATGGATCGTCAAGTTTCAGGTTCTCAAGAACAACGCGGGCATACACATAAATTAGCATGTGGTTATGCTCAACTCTCTCCTCGTGCGACTTCAGGGTCTCGGGATTTTCCTTGACACGCTGTATCGTGCTGAAAAGTCCCTTCAATTCGCTATTCTCATCAGGTCGGGAGGCCTTGCCGGACACGGAAATGTCCTCGACCAGTTGTGCGGCCAAAGTCGAGGGCGGCGGCCCGCCGTTGGCAAACCCAGTCATCATCCGCGACGCATCTCCGGGCATGACTTTCCTGTCCGAACCGTCTACCATCGTCGGTGCAGCATTGTGGTCTGGACGAAAGCACAGAAGGGTACTCTCGGCACCTGAACCTGATCACTAAGGCAGTGGTCAAACAATTCTACGGATTCGGGCGAGTTGGGGTCAACCATGACACGACCGGAGAGTGGGACAGACGCGTGATCACGTGAAGATAAATGGGTTGTTGCTGGGTCAAGGCACGGAGGGGGCCTGCACTGAGTGACTTCATTAGACCTCTGTCAGTGCTCGCTCGGGCCACTGGTCTTTCAACATGACATCAACAGCATATTGCTTTGCATTCGCGCCAGAAAATTTGTTCAAAAATAACTACTCTGATCGTCGCACATTTTGTTGAATTGATCTCGCTGCGGCTTCGAAACTGTACAATACTCCCCAAGTCGGCAGATGCTTATAGCGTTCTCAAACTAGCCCTGTGGATTGGGTTGAAGCCCTGGGTACTCGCAACAGCTTCTACTCATTCATACCGGATAGTGATGGCGTCGTGAGTGGTGCCTAACTCAATGTCAGTCGTGAAAGTAGTCGATGTCAAGGAGGTCATACCACCGAGCTCCACAGAGTATGTGATCATGGCCGATCCGTAACTGGCTTCGATTACTCCTTCCAAGCAGTAGTACCGGTGCCAGCCCATCCTAGTCTGCTTTGCTGCTTTCTTCGCTGATGTGGAAATCTTGTTGAGGTCAAGGGACAAAGTCGCCACACATTTAGTTGCTGAGTCCAGGTGAACCGGTGGAGTTTCATTGTCGTTGACAAATATTTCAATCTCCGTCTGCGGTATATGGCCTTGTCCTATAGGCACATCACATTGGTAGTCAATGGTAGAGGGTCTACCTTCCGGGTAAGATTCGCCCTGGCTACGTTAATGAACAGTACGATGGAGGGAAAGACGGGAGAGACAGGAATCGTCTCATACCTTCTGGATGAACCAGCACATCTCAACAACTACCATCTCTTCTTCTTTCTCCGACCAGAAGCTACACCAGCGATTGTAAGCCAAGTCATTGATGAACGATCGGAATTGAGTGCAACTCACGCTTCCTTTGGGTTGTGCTTCATCATGTCGTATCGAGCAAGCAGGGATGTCCCATATGATCGCCTTGCAATTCGGGAAGCGACCCCCACTTGAGCCAGACCAGGCCGATACTGGTTCAAGCCGTGGATCACAGCTCCTTTCACTACAGCAGCCCAAGCATTCTCAGGTTGCAGGACTTGTGTCCCTGTGGCGATAGCCTCGCGCACACGCGACTTTAGGTAACGGCTTTGGCCAAATCCACCGACAAGCACAACAGCCGTAACATTGTTACCTACCATTGTGATCTGCTCTTTTATTAGGCAGATAATGTCCTTCATGATGGGGTCAAAAATCCTTGACTTCATCTCATCCTGTGGCATCGTGTATCGATTCCGCCGCAGGCCCAGGCTTGGATCCACACGAAGTGTGAGCGGTTCGCCTTTGAGAGAAAAGTCCTTCTTGAACTAGATCCAGTCAGTTGGTGTGCGTATGACGCTCGTTGATAATTCTTACGGATTCAAACTCGTTCAGAGCGAGCACGAGGCGCTCGTCTGTCCAGTATTTGTCCCCGTGGGTTTGCTTGAGATGCCTCCGAAACCTCATATTCAGCATGGATGAGCCGCATTTGCCTCCCGTGCCTTCAGTTACCTCTCTCACTTCCAATTTGTCAACTCGTGTGACTTCGTACGAGATCAGATCTACTGTTCCTCCACCTGCATCACAAACGACAAACCTTCGACCGACTTGCAGAGTGGACGGACTCAAGTTCTGAAGTGTATATAGGGCTGCTGCTTCCTATGTTAAGGTTAGAATCTTGCTTTCGCTTGCGTCATCTCCTCATACCGGCTCCGAAATAAGTCGGATTCTTTGATTCCCGCAGAATCCTGCCATAGCAGCGGCCCGCTCAGTTGCTTGCTTTGCTGCATTGGACCAGATCGCTGGAACTGTGACTACGAAATCCATGGGCGTCGAATGAACCACAGTTGGCGAGAGACGTTTCTCCAGTATGCTGATAAAATGTGAGTGAAGACAGGACAAGTATATTTTGGTCAACTCCATTGGTGACTCTGCTTCTCTGTTCGTTTGGTCTGGCTCATCGAGCCTCCTGATACACACTGTTAGTCGAGCAGGGTTTCATCCAGCTACTCTGGCCGAACGAACAGCTTAAAGAACCTGGATCTTTTCGATGCCTCGGGGATCTGGAATCCCCATTGCCAGCCCGAGGCAATTTTCCGAAGTTCCGTTGGCACTTTGGGGCTACTCTTGACCGAGTTCACCGATGGCCAGCTCGAGATCACATGTTGGACGTCTGGCTATCCACTTAATTAGCACCCTTTGGCTATTTCAGGGAATGGCGAGTCGACTTACTCGAGTAGTCTCTGCCCAAGCGACGCCTGAATAGGTGGTACCAAAGTCTATCGAGACAATAATCCTCCGTTCGCTCATGGCTACTCTTGGAGCACTTTCCAGGCGCTCAACGAGAATGTAACATTTCTATGAATGCGTCTAGAAAATGGAGGAAAGGCACACAATTGCGGCGCGACACCCTAGTCAATGGCACACTGAGCCACGAAGTTATGATCGGACAATTGTGTGACACGACTTCGCTCAGCCGATACGCAATCACTAATTGTATGCTCTGAGTAGCAGCCTGACGTTGAGGCAATACGAATGGACTCAAATTGGGCGTGGCACTGTCACTAGTAAAACAGATTATTGTCTCCGAAGAGAGGAGGGTCAGCTCGCCCTTTGCCAGGGCTCTTGGACCAATGAACTACGATTTCAACATTTCCTATTACGTTCGTATGCATCCAAGTGGATCCAATGTAGTCGGGAGGTTGGCCGTTGGGCGTCAAGGAATTTGGAGATAGTACTAACGTGCTACTAAGCGCCCTACCACTACGAAGCCAATAAGGATCACACGCGAGCTCCTGCACCTTGGGCTGAAGCCCGTTCTTTCATTGGTCTATCACCGTGGTCTGACATTATTACTTGAACTCTCCATCATTATCGTTCAAGCACGCGGAAGGCTGGCGCAGCATCATCATCGGCCACAAACCGACATCTTTGGATGTCGTCGCCCGTAGCTTGTGACCGCGATCAGCGTGTGGGTGAATGTGGCTTGACTCTCACCTACACCAAAACAAGTCTTTGATGACCAAGTCACAATGACAACGGACGAAAAGGAACAGACCGAAGCAGCGGTCGCGGAGCCAAGCCGTACGGTCTCGGAGTTGGAGGCCAAGCTTAAGGAGGAGATACGACTACGCCAATACACCGAGGAAGTGCTGGATTCCAGACAGCAGGAATTGGAGAATCAAGAGTCTGAGAACACTCAGCTGCGAAAGAAACTGGAACACCTGCAAAAAGAGCTATCCGAGGCACGCGCACAAAGCAAGACCAAGACCAAACAGTTGCAAGATGCAAAGGACCAAATTTTCCAGATGCAGCCCCAGAGAAAAGACATTACAGATACTGAGGCCCATGATATGTACAAAAGCCTAGTGGGCAGTGTGCAGCGGTGGGTGGAGAATCGACTGAAGGCCATCTTGGACGACTTTGAAACGAACCGCCTGAGAACACGACCGTCTCCAGTTCAAGCAACCCGGTTCCTTTCTTTGCTCAGGGAATCAGCCAAGCGTTGTATCATGATCGACCAAGCTGATGAATACCACGTCATGGCTATCATCATGAACTATATCTGGCACGCCTTGTATTCCAAGAGTTTCTATTGCCCACTCGACGACACAGAAGACAATGCAACGCTGCTGTGGCTCGATCAACTGGAAAGCTCCATGTCACGACTACCCCGAGGTAAGTCGGGTGATTGATGGTCCGAAGCTTGAGCTGAATTTAGGTTAGATGTTGCAACCTGTCGACAATGGAGAAGCGAAACACTTGCGGCTTTAAGCAGTCAGCAACCATTCAAAACCCGCAGGAACAAATATCTGAGCATCATCTCGGAAGATCTTGCCTCTATTCTATCTGTAGTGGTTCCCAAATTGCCTCCCACGGAACTTCAAACGTCCCTCAGAAGGACAATCATCGAGCCTGCTGCAGAGCTTGCCCACAAACTTCACCTTGCTTCTAACGTTTACACCTTGCGATGGCCGGCTCGTAATCCTTGGGGAAGACTGGAGGTTTATGATTGCCTCAACCTTGCCAGTGGCGGCACCATCCTAGACCTTAGTGGTACGACTTCAAGTTCGCCCTCTCGCCGGAAGGTTTCATACATGTTCGACATTGCTCCAGGGCTGTTTGTTGAAAGAATTGAAGGCGGAAAAAAAATGACAATGAAGGCAGTGCATAAACCAAGTGTGCTCGTACATGGGGGCGAGGGAGACGTTGTCCAACGTGCCACAGTGATGCGGTGGGTTTGGGATAATTCGAATGGCGTACCTGCCAATCCTCGCGATCCAGGTATCAGAAATGCAGCGCTGAGAAGTAAGTCTATGAGAACTTTCCCAGCCACAAGGGTTGACCTTATGCGGTAGGGCCATCCGGGCCTGGAGGACCTTCTGGACCTTCCGGGCAAGCTCCACCGGCGAGCGGCAGAAGATGATGAAGTCTGGCATCCCGACAGTTCGAAAGCTAGATCGATTGAGACGATTAACACAAGGAGCTTTGGGCAATCTTGTTCATGGTCCGCGCCGAATAGCCAAAGATTATGCGTGCTGCGGCCTAATGCATCGGACTCTCTCCCATTCATGAAGTGTTTTTCTTAAGCGGAGGCAGCTCCTGTGCCGCTTCACCCGGTCCTGTTGTACTGGAACTCCTCGACTACAATGATTGGATATTCATGAACCTGATAAGTTGGCCGCGGCGGCAAGGGAGGGGGAGTATCCAAGGATTGAATCTGTTGGTACATCTTCGTCAGAGCGACGGCGTTATTGCGCAGCCTGGTCAGGAGAGGGTGAGAGGTCTGCTTGTCAATTCCGGCTGGGACTGGACCTTTCCGGGCTGAAGAGGGCTCACCAGTCCGAGGTTTCGCCTCCGGCGGCGTGGTTGTTGTTTCATTCGGTTTCTGACCACTCACGGAGGCTTCTCCTTGCTTTGGCACCCCGTTCGGCGCCGGGATGAATGGTCTGATACAGTTTCGGATGTAATCATCTTCCACGCCAAGGGCAAGGGCGTCGGCAATGGCCAGGTTAATGCGCTTGACATATTCCTCTTTGGGCTGGCTGTCCTCTATATGGGTGAGGTTGGCATATACAAGGACATCCTTTTGCCAATATTTCTGGTTCCCGGCGGGTTTCTGGATCTCGGGTTTGGCCAGGCGGCAAACCTTGGCCGGCCCGCCTTTGTCCACGATCCAGGAGGTCGGCCGGCGATACAGAGCACTCTGGGCGCGATACAGTAGTACAGGCATGTAGAGCTTAGAGTAAGCGTTCTTAGACACGCCCTCGTTAACGTCTAAGCGAGCCTCGTCATTTTCGTCAATTTCGAAAACCAGGCCGTCCACCCAGTGCCCCTCGGCCTCGGCGACATTCGCGTAACCGCGTTGGTTGATTTGCCACCTGTAGTTGGAGAGGCGAGCGCGGCCAATGTATTTGCTATTGGGGCAGCGTCGTCCCATCTGCTTCAGGTGAATGTTGCTTCCATAAGCGAAGTAGTATCTGGTTGGTCGGATGGGAGCCGGCGGCGGCTTTCCGACGATTGGTGGTGTAGCCATGTGGTGGACGCGGAAACAAGAATCTCCGTGCTTCCGCTCGACAGATGGCTGCCAGGGGATCGATTTGGAAAGACTTCAGGAATGAGTTCTGCTTGTGGAAGAAGGATCAGGTCGTGAAAAGCGGCGGTCATCTAAAAGAGTGGGTGGATCTCCCCTGCATGCATTGGGCAGCAAGCCGACCGACCACAGCCAGGGACCGGGACTCCTCCACCAATTATCGCCGTCCACGTTCGAGGCGCCGCGACAGAACGCCGTGGCGACCGTCTCGAAGCCTTGGGCGCGCGCTGCAAGTGCGCTGCTAGCCTGGGCACCAGCCTCTGGGTTTTCCACGAAGCCTAGGCCCAACGCCCGGGCCGACCCAGCGTCGTCGATCCATAACATGGACCAGGAGCCGCCCTGTTGTGACGGGCCATCCGATTTGTCGCCGGTTGAAGCACGAGGGCTGATCACCTGAACGATACTTCTGCCAGTTCAGCATATGCGATTTTCCAGCAAAGAGAGTACCGCGTCGTGACTTAAAGGATCAAGGGAGGAAACGTGTATTTGAGCTTGGTAGGAGAAGACGAGAAAAGTGTTGTCATTGAGTTATCGCGGCTCTCCCAAGTCAACTTGAGGCGTCGTGACCGACCATAGTCCCCGGCGTGTCCCACATTGCCGGTCGCCATGGTGAGACACTACAATTTCGGCGTCGAGATTGAAGCCGTCGCCAAGCCGTACGGCGGTGGCGAAAGCTTCACGAACGTGGACTGGTACCGTCAGCTCGCCCAAAAGCTACGCAACCGCGGCATTGCTGCCGCTCATGACGACAACTCCAAGTATAGCAAGCACCCAGAGTACTACGGCGGGAAGTGGTTCGTCACCCGCGATGGGTCCCTGAAACGACCACGGCCATTTGGTGAGTTGTGATCTTCATGACGCATGCCGGTCTGAATCAAGATTTCGTGAAGCTAATGTCGTCAAACTAGTGTGCATGGAAGTTGTGTCCCCAAGGTTGAATACGACACAGCCTGTCACCCGCCTGCTCTCCGACTTCTGGGAGGCCATGCGCGTACACTTCAACCCCCAGAAGGACGTGTCTTGCGGCGGGCACGTTCACGTCACGCCCGTCAGCCTCAACAACAAGTTCTCGTTCAAGTCTCTCAAGAAGATTGCATTTGCATGCATAGTGTATGAGGAATTTGTCCTATCCATTCTGCCGCCCCCTCGACGGGAGAACCAGTACTGCGTAATCAACAGTCGCAGCGCAGAGGCGGGTGTCCGCGAAACATTGCTTTACGGCAAAAGCACAGCTACTCTTCAGCAGGTGGCTGCCCAGATCAAGGCCTTGACGACCGAGACGGAGCTGTACTTCTACATGCAGGGCAACCGTTATGTGCTCTGGAACTTTCAGAACATCTTCCCGAACCCCCGAACCGGACGCTGCACCGGAACAGTCGAGTTTCGTGGCGGAAATCAGTTCCTCAACACGCGCGGAACGTTAGGGTGGGTTGGCTTCGTGCTCGGCTTCATTACACTGGCCATACACGAGGACCTGCTCCATAAATTCACGACTTACATGCCACCGACGGATCCAAAGTTTGGCGCGAGCCTCGAAGACTGGTGGAAGCGCATCCGCAAGGCTGCGAAAAAGTCGCGAATGAGCCGCCATGTCCCGGATGACTGGAGAAAAATGCAGACTAGGTAGTAATGTGGGAGGCGACAGATAGGATTTCCTACCTTCAGGCAACACATATTGAGGGGGGCGAGAAGTCAGCTTGCCACCTGTACCATCATCATTCTCAGGTTGTGGCACGGTGTTGTTGCTCTTGATTTGTGCATCATTTTCATTTAATATGGCAACAGAAGAGACTCAGGAAGGGCTCATCAACAACAGGCACGCTCGGGGAGCGTCACGGATACAGGACTGCATTCTCAGGAACTCAAAGGATAAATCATAAATCCACGTGTAAATACATTATGCTGGCATTTCATTTACAAGACATCGTTAGTTAGGGTATTTTCGGAGGTTTTTCTTCTTCTTCCTCTTTATTTTACTCGTCTTTTACAACTTCCTCCTCTTCAAATACCACAAGTACTGTGCCTGCTTTGCAGATGTCCTAGAAAATGTCAGGGGTGGTTCGACAAAATACGATTGAGGAGACTTACTCCTTCCTTGTGCGCTAGTTTCTTTACCACACCGTCTTGTGGAGATCGAATAACAGTCTCCATCTTCATCGATTCGATGCTATAAGTCCCGTATCAGCACTGCAGGTCACCTAAGTTATCATGTCAAGCTCAGAGATACTCACACAACCAATGGAGTGCCCTTCTTGACTGTTTGACCTTCTTCAACCTCATTCTTCAGAACCTTGCAAGGCATAGGGGCGACAACCGAGGCAGCCGCCTCCTTCAATCCAAGAGCCTTCTCATACCAAGCTGGTGGGAGGAGGGCAAGATCAGTCTTGACACCGTGCTGGAAAATGGTTATTTTGGTGTCGTTGGCATCGGGTTGTTGAACAATTGTCGAATCCAGCCTCTCAGAAGGGAAGTATGATTGTAATCGCGTAACAGGACCATCGGCCTTTGGTTCGGCAACGATGTTAGTGAAGACTTCGGGAGTCGTCTCGCCTTTGCGGGACACCGTAACGTCATAGAGGTTGTGGCCTCTCTGTACTACGCTGGCTTCAACCACCTCTCCTTCTTGGTCGCTGTAGCCATCCAACACCTTGAATGCCAGCTTGCGCTCGCTGGTTGCCTTTGGCTCTCCAAAGCCGAGAGTTAGGCCGTGTGGTGCGCTGGTCTGCAGCTGCTCGCTGATGACTCCCAGCGCAGCCTGTGCGAGGACTTCGTTCTTAATGTGACGAGGTTTGAACAGTTGATCCCTCCACTTGTCAATAAAGCCAGTCTCGACATCACCTTCGATGAATGCCTGAGTATCGCATACTCGCTTCAGGAATTCAACGTTGGTGCTCACTCCGACAATCTCAAAGGCCCGCAAAGCTTGTTCGAGCTTTGCGATGGCCGTCTTTCGAGTTTCTCCACGGACAATCAGCTTTGCAATCATGCCATCGTAGGCTTCCGAGACGGTGCTGCCTGATCCGAAGCCCCAATCCAATCTCACATCCTCATCAGCCCTGACGGATTCCGGCAGAAGGGCATGAACAAGCTTGCCAGAGTCAGGCATGAAACCTTTCTCGGGGTTCTCCGCATAGATACGGGCCTCAATAGCCGCGCCTCTTTCGTTCATCCGCTCCTCCACCTCGGTTTGGGTGAGGGGCAATGCCTCGCCAGCCGCAACACGGAATTGCCACTCAACCAAATCAAGGCCTGTAACCATTTCGGTGACTGGGTGCTCAACTTGGAGCCTAGTGTTCATTTCCATGAAGTAGAACTTGTTTGTGTCCTTATCCAGGATGAATTCAACGGTGCCGGCACCGACGTAGCCAACCGCAGAAGCCGCTTTCCTGGCCTTCTCCCACAAATCTTTCCTCGTAGCATCGTCGAGATCTGGTGCCGGAGACTCCTCGAGAATTTTCTGGTGTCGACGTTGAATGCTGCAATCTCTCTCGCCGAGGGCCAGGGTATTGCCGTACTTGTCGGCGAAGACTTGGACTTCCACGTGTCTTGGACGAACAATGTACTTTTCGACAAGCATGACCTCTCCGCCTTCACCAAAAGATGCCCTGGCCTCAGCACGGGCGCTCTTTAATTGGGATGTAAACTCGTCCTCGGTCAAGACAATGCGCATGCCTTTGCCGCCGCCGCCGCGGACACTCTTGAGGAGAACCGGGAAGGTAATCTCCCTGGCGTATTGCAGTAGCTGTTCTTCGCCCTGCTCTGATCCGTGGTAGCCAGGCACACAAGGAACGTTTGCCTCTGTCATGATTTCCTTGCTTCGAGCTTTGTTGCCCATGTCAGCCATGGCAGTCGCCGGTGGGCCAACGAAGATGATGCCCTCCTCCTCACAGCGTTCGGCAAACTTGGGGTTTTCGGACAAGAAGCCGTAGCCAGGGTGTAGAGCCTCAATGCCGTTCTTCTTCGCCAAAGCAATGATCTTCTCGCCGTCGAGGTAGCCATTGGCAGGGCCGAGGCCGAGGGACTGGAATCCGGTGGAAGCATGCCATGAGCCAGCGTCGACATCAGTGTAGACGGTGGTGGCCCTGATGCCCATGCGCTCAGCGGTGCGATTGACACGGATAGCGATCTCACCACGGTTGGCAATGAGCACCGACTTGATTGCTGGAGTTGATCTCGGCACCGACGGGGCCGCCGTGCTGAGCAAACGCCTGGTAGCCCTCAAAGGCACGCGATTCGGTCTGAGCGAACGCATTGCGATTGGTATGCAAGGATTAACAAGGGAAGATGCAGCAACTGCTTGAAGACCGCTTCAATGCAGATTCCTGTACATAGACTTGAGATTGAGGATTGGGAAAATAGAGTCAGCCTGCTGGAGAAGTCGGCGACAAGCCCAGATAACCCAGGAAGCACGGGAAACAATTGCTGTGGCAGCTCAATGCCGACCGGTGGCAGCCGAAGGTAGCCGTGGGTTTCTCTGTCATATCGCTTCACCTCCCCATCACGTGGTGGTTTGCCGTAGAAGTAGACTCCAGCGCGGGGAAGTCTGCGGGGGAACGCTGGAACACCCGCCTAGCTTAGCCAGATCAGACTGGATAAGGCACTGTGTCTGCCGTCCCTTACCGTCCCTTCCCGAACTGCTTCGTTTCTCACCTTGACCATAATTTACCGTGACCTCAAACACACACGCGGCAACGCCAAGTCAACACTGAGGTCGTCAACAAGATTGCCGGAAAGGCAGATGCAATTGGCAGATTCATGACAGGCTTTGGCCGTGGCAAGAGCCATCACAGCAGACGATTTTAAAGTATCCAGAGTATTACTATTACAAACTTACCTATGTAGGCACCATACTACTGCGGGAGAATATTATGATAATTTTATTATGAAATGCTAGGAATCTGCGCTGAAGGACCTACTAGCTTTGTATTTCTTAAGAGGTGGATTTTAATATTCCCTTACAATTTTTTGAATGATTTATAAAAAAAAGATCTTCATATTTTAATTCCATTTCAGTAATAACTATTTTCTCAATCAACAACATTCGCAGTGCTGCGCCCAGCGATACATTTGTCGTATGACTAAGCAGAGTCTTATCTGCCCAGCCGATAAGCGCGGGAGTGGTTCCTGATGACGATCCATCCGTCTACCTGCCACCACCCCTCCATCTTGCTGTACCGTATGCTCCGTGACGAAGCAGCACCGTTGGCACAATGGACAAGATTCCTCTGAACTACGAAGCCTCGGAGGGCGACACTCACAAGAAAGTCACTCATACTCTTCCGCAGGAGGCTGTTCAATGTCTTGAATCTGCTCGTTTCGTAAGGAGTCTCTCTCCCCCGCTATCTGCCATGAATATTTCTAGCTGACGAGCTGGAACAGCTTCATCTCTCCACTTGTTTGGACAACATCCCGAATGTTTCCTTGATGAACTACACGTACCTTCCGTCATCTCCATACTCCGCGGCACCTGTCATCATCATGACGACCAACACTGCGTCCCGCAAGACAACCAACATCCTCGCCAACCCAAAGGTGTCTCTACTCGTTCACGACTGTTAGTTTATCTTGCACATCTACCGCAATGTTTGTGCGGGTCTGACGTGTTGTTCTAGGGGTTACACATCGGCCTTCTACCCAAGGTCGCCGTCCATCTGGCGGCTCGCCTGGTCCAGAACATCGCTCAAGTCTTGCGAGCATTCTTCTCAACATGAACGCATCAACCGTGGCCAACATCAGTGCAACCATCGGAGGATCTGCTAGAATAGCACCGACAGGTTCTGATGAGGAGAAGTATTTCATCGAACAACATCTCGAAGGCAATACGTATGAAGACACGAATCACATCGCTCATTTCGGTGCGAGTGCTGGAAACGACGAGCGCAGTGGCTATTTCGTTGCGGGAGAAGCGGTTCGTGTCATCATTGTCGACATTCAAGATATTCGCATCAGTGACCGAGCTGGCGCCGTGCGAGACTGGGAAATTGTACCTGAGTCCAACGTGGTTAACGGCATTCGCTGAGTGCCTTACCTTACCTCACGGTTGGCGAAGTGCGCAGCACGTCGCTTCTATTTTCGGTACGGTTGATGGACACACTGTACGCGCAAAATACCACACTAACAGCTACAACAGCGTCCTACATGTTCTGCGAGTTTTAACCGACCGCCAGTATCATGTTTGCAAACAAAGCCTACATTGTGTACCCGTCAAAATAACAACTCCAATTGGCGTGCCTAATTAATCTTGATATTTTACAAGCCTTGAAAAGGTCCCAAGCCGCTCGATGTGTTCCTGAACGCCAAATACCTCAGACAATGCGTCTCTCCAAAGAAATACTCGACGTGTGCTACTCTTTTCGTGCCTCAGCGCTAGCCTAGAAGCCTGTTTAGCGTTGTATACAGCAAACGGGCAAGATATGGGCGAGGCTAGCGAGCCCATTCGACAGTTTCGAGAGCCATCATTACGAGAATGAGGGTGGATGGGAGAATCCTGTAATTTAAATTAGCGATTATGAATAAAATGATGATTGTCAACAAAAGGCACACAGCTTACCATATCACGTAGCTCTGGAATAGGATGCGTCCCATTGTCTTTTCGTAGACGTTGTTGATCTGGCAAATCTGTGCAAGCTGGAGGGCGCTTGGAGCTCCAGTCAAGAGGAAGCAAACGATGATGAAAATAGGATCATCGAGGATGCTGACTGGCACGTATTTGGCTACAAGAGCCAGGATTGGTGCCATGATGCACGTCGGTAAAAGCATACGGCTGATCAGAGAAGCAATCAGCAGCTTGGTTCCGATCTGTTCCTCCTCTACGTCGATAGTTTCTTCACGTGCCATGGTGTTCCTCGCCAGATTGGCACCAAGCACGACCAGAATCAAGGGAACTGCCACACCTCCGCTGGACTTGACAGCGCTGGTGACACTGTTTTGCACAAAAGAACCTTCTTGGAAGAACAGTTCCTGGAGAGTGGGGACGGAGGCCACCAAGACGGCAATGAGCATGGCCCACAGAGGCGGGTTCATGAACTCCCAAAGAAAGTTGTAGGTTTTCAGCCAGGCGGTCTTGAGTCCGTATATGATGGACTGAATTGGCTTGGGAAGTCGCGCATGGAAGTCAGTCATGGCACGAGCTGCCTTGGCCTTAGACGAAGCTAGTTTAGTCGCAAGCGATCGCTTTGTGCGCTTCCAGAGCCCTTCCTTTGAGTCGGGCTCCTCGGTGTTTTGAATTCTTGGAAACGACAAGATATCGGAATCATGGCCGTTTAGGCTAGGGTTATTCCCTGCCAAAGGTGTGGGCCCTTGGCTGAGCTTCTTCTTGGAAGCTGCGTTCTCTTCATCGTCGGTCATATCTACAAGCGATGCGCGCGAGGCTCCGGCGACGGGGGTCCGACCAGCAGGCACATATGCTTCAGAATCATCGGTGCGTTCATCGTAGTCGTCTTCGGTATCCCCATCCAAGCCATCGATAAGGGCGCGCGTCTCATGCTCGTCGTGGTCTTCGTATCGATGCTGTCCCTCCTCCGCAATGTGTTCTTGATACTCGGCATATTTATCCTTGGGTGCCAGCAGCACGTGATAGCCCCAACTCCATCGAACAAGTTGACCCAGCTGCTGAAAAATAAGTAGGTAGAGAATGCCTCGAGCTGCGACCTCATCGTCGTTGTCGCCGGGAATCCTATCCCAGTGTAATCCCTTCAGCGTCTGGGAGAGCGAGAGAACCAGAGAGATAGGGAGGGAATTAGAATTTCCAAAAACTCCCATAGCAGTGACAAAGTTGGAAGCGCGTTTGTTGAAGCGGAAGGCCTTGGCGACAACTTTAGACACGACCCACGAGACCAGGGTTTGTATGATGAAAATGAGGGGGATAATGGCAAGATCGGTCAGCTTCTCAGCGTTTAGCTGGGACGCAAGCTTGGTAAAGACTGTGTGGGGGAGGGATTAGCGAGGGAAGGACTTTGACAGACAGACAGCGAGAAAACGTACTCAGGCATGGCGTAAAGAGCATAACATTGAGATTGGCCAAGAACTTCTGTTTGTCCGCATCGAAATGGCCCAGGCGCGCGATAATGTAACCTGGAAGACTGACGCAGACGACCTCCAGAACGGCTTCGAAGACAAGAAGGACGAGGTGAGCGAGGTCCGGGTGGGAATCGTGGGTATTCTGAAATACCCTCATGGGAGTGTCGTAGGCATTTTGAACCAATGTCGCGAGTCGATACGACCGCGGCGACGGGAAAGCACCAGAATAATCCATCAATGGGCGGCAGATGGATGGCGATGGTGATGAATGGCGAACTTGGTGGAACAGTGTATGGTAGTCGTCAAGACTGGGGCGATAAGCTGCGCGCTGTGCGAATTTAATATGGCGTTACAGTGTGTCGGAAGTGGATTGTGCAAACCTACAAACGGAAGGGGGGTGCGTGGGCAAGGCAACCAACCAACCTTTTTAGGGGGGGGGCTTGTTTGCTACTTTCGGCAGTCCTCAGCTTATCTAGGCCTTCGGCGACCAAAGTCGACAATCTAGAACGATGATGGCGCAAAACGCTGCGGAGGGATGTCTACCAGCGGCCAAAGATGAACAAGTAATAGTTATGTGTGGACGCAAGCCACCTACCTAGTCTGGAGTGGAAGCTACTCAACTATGAGTATGTTGGTTGTTCTAGAACCCATTTCGTCGCAAAGTCGCTGTGACGTGATGATCCCTCTGAAGCACAAAAAAGCGAGCCCAGATTAAGCTCATCTGCACCCTGGCATTCAGCGGCCCAGCTGGGCAAGGTTGACCAGTGGGGGGAGATGCCCTTGAGGCCATGGAGGTACCCGGGCCAGCTTGTATCGCCCTAAAGGTACCTTGCCCGAGGCGGTGCAGAGTACCTGCAAGGCACGACACGCTCCGCTGAGACAACCCAACCTAGCGGAACCACGCTACAAAGGTGGGTCAGCCTGCGACGCTCACAGGAGCCAATGACACGGCTCATGTCGCCCATGCGTCCATTTTTTTAACGAATCGAGGCCAAGCCAAGAATACCGCATTTATGACGCAGTACTGGCAAACCACGTCATGAAAGGTGTGGGCCAAGTCCCATCTCAGCTTGGTCTTCAGTTGCTATCAAATCGTTTCCGACGGGTGGAAAGAATCACATAGAGCATAACCTACCTTAGCTTACCAACTCTAGACTCTTCACTATTCTACCAGTGAAGGTCCGTAGAGCACATTTGGTAAGGTGCTCTAAGTCAGGAAGCCTAGGTAAGGTACCTTACCTTACCGTAGCAAGGTAAGGTAGACAGACGCCTTTGGTGCGACGTCAGGTACCTATTGCCTTGCCATATTGCGCTATGAGGCCTCCCTGGCACCGCACCACTGCTTAGACAATTGTCTAGGAAATTTTGGCCACTTACCGAACGCTGGCTGCGTCATCGTGAGCACATTTCAATTTCGAGTCGTCACCAGAGACAGATCCATATGGAAAAAGCCAGGACACAGCATCTCCATTGCCATGAAACACTTGACGTTGGCGGCAGCGCAAGCAGCAAATCAGGCTACGCCACACGTTCTGCTTTAACGGTAGCGACAATCTACACTAGCACGCAAGCCTCGTCCCAGCCACCACTGCCACTGCCACTCACTCAAGCGAGGGTGTTAGTGCCTGGCACCGTACGATGTTACCTCAAGCGTACAGAGTTACACGCGGTACTTATTGCACAGTGAGTGAAGAGGTGACGATGCTTCGTTCTAAGCAAGGTTCAGTTACGTAGGCTTCCAAGGAATGTACAGTGGATAGATACCTATGTTTAGGGTTGACTTGAAAGTCCATGCGCTCCCAGAAAATGAAAGTAGCGGCAGCTATTGAATGACTCTACCTTGAGGCAGCGATGCTTGCGATAAGAATCGTCATTCACGTCTCGTTTATTATGGAGATGTAGCCTATACCTACACATACCGGTACATGAACATAAGGTAACTAAACGCACGGTACCTTAGGAATTGGAATGGGTTGTAGCAATACGCGTATTCGAGTCGAGCCGGCACCGTCTGCCCATGGCAATCCGGCACTACAATTTTGGCCATAGCCTCGAACTATCACTATCTCAAATCAAACTTGACAATGATACCGGCGTTGCTAAAAGCGAAATTGCAATTTGCCAGACAGTCTCTCTGGGCAATATACTCAGCGTCTTTTTAGTCCCACAGTCAATGTAAATAAGACGCCTTTCCGCAGTGCAACGCGATACCCACACAGTTATTGCAGGTCTTAACATGTATTGCGAGGGGGCGATAATTCTGTTAGGCGACACCAATTATGGGAGTACTCTTTCGTCCCGGCTGATATCCTGCACTAGCTGCTTCACCGCAGCTGACGAATTCGGATCTTTTGCCTGCATCACGAGGGAGTTTCAATCCTCCGTGGTGTGCTGATCCATACGTCAAACCAAATCGCAGATTTTCATGCAACGTATAGGAGTTAGAGTGTGGTGGAATAGAAGATATCACCACTCATCACCTGACGTCTGTCTGGCCCTTGTCGGCGAACCAGCTTCAGAACTCATAACGTCATACATTATTATGTGCTTTCGCGTTCGCCTGGTCTAGTACAGGGACACCTCACACTGGAGCAGCTAACATGGTCCCGCTTCAGGGGGAGGTACATACCTTACCTTTCGACAAACGGCCTCAGGTAAGGTACACCTACTTTCGCAGACCGGCTGCCAATACACAACGAAGATTTCTGAATCTCTATTGACACAAAGGGCCTGTACAGTATGGTCCAACACACATATCCGTAGCATAAATTCTTGGTCGTATAGAGAGGAAGAGAGGATTTTTCATTTTAATACTGTAGCCTCTATGTAAATAAACTTGCTCTTCCTTCAACGAATCACAGCCAGGTATACTTTGGTCCACCCACCTCGATAGCTCGAATTACCACCTCTCGCAATGAGGTACCTAAGGTATCTGCCAACGGCCACGCAGCGACCTCAACGTCATTTCACTCGCCGAAACCATCACGGTGGAAATCTCCAAGACTAACTGCACGGCTTTCTCGCCTCTAGCGCTACCTGCAAGTCTGTGTGTGGCTCCATGGGTATAGCTCCCCTGAGCTCGCCGAACCCTGCCCCCGCGTCAAGGTGTCCTGACATTACCACATACGTAATGATGCCTAGAGGGTCGACTCTTGCTGCGACTGTCGTTCGGTTTGGGCTCCGTGGAGATAGTCCAGTACCTGGCGCGATGGAGTGAGAAAGCCACGTTACGCAAGGAGGGAAAGTCCCTCACTAATAGGCCGCGTCTGCATTGGTGACGGTCTCCCCCGCGCCCCTCATGGAGGTCTTTTGGCCCCCAGGTAGGCCCCCGTCATAACTGCCCCGCAGTCGACACATGCATTTGCTTGTGAGTGTCATGGGTAGCATCTTGGCCAAGTACCGTACTTCACGGACGACTTTGGGGCAAATGAAGTACCCATGGCTGTGAGTTGGGCACAGTAGAGTAGTAACATGAAGGCCCTGTTCCTTGATCTGAGTTCAATCCCATGGTGCAACTTATCGGGAAATGAGGCATGATAAGCTCAAGTACCTTTTACTAGAGTCTTTATACTCGAAATGGATGCCTGTGGTACGCGATTCTTGCTTCTTCTTGGCCATCTTCACATGCATTAGAGGTACCTTGAGTCTACAGGGCAGTACCTGGGGAGGATTACCGATGTAGCTTCCCGGATTTTTGTCCTTGCCTAAGCACCACCCCTTGCCTTATCGGAGTACTGTACCTTCGATTGCATGAGATGACATAACGCCAGTACAGCCTTTTTCCTCGCCCGGCCACGCCCCTCTCCATTAACTCATCCTCAACGTTTGCTCTTCACAGATCAGTGATTGCGATGCGCAAGTGTCTAGTGAGCATTTCTTGGGTTTCTCCTTCGGTTTCAGTCAATTCGGCACGCCCAAACAGGAGGCAAAGTCGTTTGTACGCGCGGTGCAGCGTGGTGCTCAACAGGCACACCAACGGCTAGTCACAGACCATTCTAGAACCAAGCCTACCCAGCTATACGACGGCCTAAGTTTAGCCTTGCAAAGCCGATCCCGATCCTCTCGTCCTCATTGAGCCTACGGCATCGAGGAAATCGCTCCCAGATTTCAATTTTGCTGTGTTTGCACATTTGGCTGAACCGAAACACTGCACCCTCTGAAATCGCGATTCTTTTCGCCTATCCCGCTTCCGCTATCACATGGTAGCCCGCTATCAAGGATAAGGATTTGAACCAAACGAGCAGTGTCCCTGCTCCCTCGACCGCGATCCGGCAGCAGTACCGTCCATTTCAGCCGCCAACACAAATATCAGCAGACATGTCTTTTGAAGGTAGCGCACACCATGACTTTGCGACTCCTGCGTCGCCAGGGTCAGAGGAGTCTTCCGAAGCCAGCACCCCTCTCGATGAGCCCAGCTCCAGCAGCCCCAACGAATTGCCCCGCAGAGTGCCGTCGCTACGTTCCGTCTCCGATCCGCACAACATGAACCCCAACTCGACGGCCCTGGGATTCCTCGACAATGTCAGGAGGCCTGGTCCACCCTCGGCATCCTTCAGCACAGGCTCGGGGACCGGTATGGACAACAGTGTCCTCGCGAAAGCCCGCGCTCTCCACCAACAGCGTCTGCAAAAAGGCCTGACACCAACAGCCAGCTCTCCGACTTCACCTATCTCTAATCCCCTCGCTGGCGCAGCGCCCAATGGGTTCCCACCTAACCTTCGAATGCCCGGCGCGTTACAGCGACCACCGCCACCGGGTCATCCCAAATCCGCTCCAACTCTACCCAAACCGTCACTAAGCGAAAGACGAGCCAAGATGGGCATGGGAATGAAGCTCTCCGATATGTCCGGTAGTAGTCCTGGTCCAGGAATGCGACGAGCCGGTGCCCCCAAGCTGTCAGATATGGGTGGAGATGCCGGCAAGACGGACGGTCAGCAGTCGAACGGAACTGGCCACAAATCCAAGATGGATGACTTCAAGAAATATATTGATACTGAGAAGGGCTGGATCACCTTCGACGGGGCCGCAACTATTACGAGAACCGGCGTCAACTTCGCCAATGGTCAGACATTCAGCATATCTTTGGATGAAGTGGAAGTGCTGGATGAGTTGGGCAAGGGCAACTATGGTACTGTCTACAAGGTCAGGCACTCAAAGCCACGGAATCCTCGCTTCGGACAGGGCTTGTCAAAGGCGAAGACGATGTCACTACATCAAAGCAAGTCGGACCCATCACCCATTCGAGGTGACCAGGCCGCTGACGCCAACGGCGGTGCGAAAGAAGACGGCACTACCGGCATCACCATGGCCATGAAGGAGATTAGACTCGAACTCGACGACGCCAAGTTCACGACCATTCTCAAAGAGTTGGTCATTCTTCACGAGTGTGTTTCACCATACATCATTGACTTTTACGGCGCATTCTTCCAAGAAGGAGCGGTATACATGTGCATTGAATACATGGATGGCGGCTCCATCGACAAGATCTACAGTGGCGGTATTCCTGAGAATATCCTGCGGAAGATCACGTACTCGACAGTCATGGGTCTTAAGTCACTCAAGGATGACCACAATATTATACATCGTGATGTGAAACCTACCAACATTCTTGTTAATACCCGGGGTCAAGTCAAGATATGCGATTTTGGTGTCAGCGGCAACTTAGTGGCCAGCATAGCAAAGACCAACATTGGGTGTCAGAGCTACATGGCTCCGGAGCGAATTTCCGGCGGCAGCCTGGCACCCACCGGAAATGCCGACGGCACATATAGTGTGCAAAGTGATATTTGGAGCTTGGGCCTCACCATTATCGAATGTGCTGTTGGCCGGTATCCTTACCCTCCCGAAGTTTCACACACCATTTTCAGTCAACTCAACGTAAGCTTTGATCCTACCTCTTCCCTAATCTTGCTTTGACTAACAATGTGCAGGCTATTGTCGAAGGCGAACCTCCTGGACTGCCAGAGACAGGTTATTCGGATGTCGCAAAAGACTTTGTGCGGGGTTGCCTGAACAAGATACCCAAGTTGCGGCCAACGTACGCCATGCTATTAAATCATGCATGGCTCAAACCTTTGACGAAGCCACAAACCATCACTGAGGAGGTTGAAGAGGGCGAAGAGGCTGACCGCGTTGCCGAGGCTGTGGGCAAGATAGACTTGAATTCAGGCACCGAAGACCAGGAGGTCGCGGAATGGGTTCAGGGCGTTCTTCGGCGCAAAAAGGAAGGCAAGGACAGCGATGGCTCTTCTCGGCCAGCCCTGCACGCTGCACCTCTAGACAGCGTCAGTCCACTAGCGAGTCCGCTTGCCGGCGTGTAACTGGGCGAAGTGTCTCAGAAGGGCAGGTGATTGCTTACCGAATGGGCAAAAAGTGTAGCATGGGTTGGTAGCGCTGCTTTGAACCGAACAGAGCTGGCATCTGCTCGGCATGGGAGTTCCTGTAGCATCGAAGCAAGGTATGGGTTGTTCGATCTCTTTTTCCTTGTTCTAAAACAAAGAATTTGCCATCGACTTTGGTGTTTCTTTTCCCTTACATTTGTCTCCTTTTCTTATCAGTCTTAGTCTCACGACATTCCCATCTTTGTATACGCATGAAAGACGGATTCTTAGAATGGCGGCGCTTGATGGGGTTGGTGTTTCATTACAAGTCATGTTTGATTCCCTTTGTGTTCTCCATCTTTGGTGCTGGTTTTCTAGTTCAGCGGAGAGTGAGAAGCCGGACTCGATAAGATGGGTTCTGTACGCATGTGATGATTGCAGACGAGAAGAGGTAGAAACAATCGATGAATTTGGATACACGAGACTATCGTTCTGGTGCTTCTGTGTGCGTTCCGCTTGAGTTGATGATGGGTGTAAATGGCAGCTCTTCTCAAAAGGTCCGATTGTTGACAGCCATTATTGTTGAGGTAGTTGAGTCAAAATTGTCCAGCAAACAAATTGTGGCGACAGAGAGAGCAGGCTATTAATAAATCTACACGCGTGTTAAATTGGGATATCTAGCGAGTGACTATTGCATACAAATTCCAGTGCCTCCGCGGCGCATTACCTCCATATTTAGACATTAATCGTGTACACATGACCCTGATCTCCCCTCGGACGCCAGTAGCCAGTGCACATATACAAATACGCCAGTCAAGCTAACGTTAGGTAGGTAGACAATCATAACAACCAAAGATAGAAATCATAATGAATACAGCAATCCTCCTACTTCGCAAGACGCCAAAATGGTAGTGAATCCAGAGAATCTGGGCTGAGAATGGCGTCTAGGAGAAATGAGGATGAACTTCATCTCCACCTTTTTAAGCATACTCCTCCTTGACGCGGCGGCCGTCGTAGGATCGGCTGCGGACGCTGCGACGACGGCGCCAGCTGCGGCCGCTGTAGCCCTTCTCACCGCGGATGCCGACGCAGAACAGGATGTTGGCGAGCAGCAGAGCGGCGAAGGCACCCCAAGCCCAGCCGAAGGCATATCGTCCGAGGCTAGCGTCACGGCCGGCATCTTGGAATTTGTTGCGGGCGATGACAAAGGTAGCGCTGCGAGAAAAGCGGTTGTTAGCATCACTGTGCAGGCAAGGTAATAGGAAGGTTTTAAGCTAGGCTTACGTCATAAGGGAAACGGCAATGGTGAGGCAGAAGAGAGCGAATGCCGAAACGAGGGAGGAGATGGCGGCACCGAGACGGCCGCAGCAAGCGAGGAAGCCCGAGAAGAAGGCCAGGACCTCGAAGAAGAGGGCGATGATGAAGAAGACCCATCCGAAGCGCCAGAGGTAGAAGAAGCGTCGGGAGGTGGTATCACCGCCGTGACCACCGATGAGGTCGCTGGGGACATTGTCGGCGTTGCCATCCCAGGCCTGACCGAAAGGAGGCGCTGCGCGAGCAGAGCCGCAGTCTTGATTGCCCTCACCGCAGAAGTAGAAGTAGGTCCATTGGGTGACCTCGCGGGCGCCGGTGATGCCCGAGGTATCAGCCCTGAGGAAGTAGGTCTTATTCAAGGGTGTGACGTTGGTGAGACCGGAGAGGATGATGAAGAAGAGGAAGAGGAGGGAGGTGGCGAGCAGGACGAGGCCCGCGACACTAAGGCCAGCGTCTGCGAAAAGGATGAAAAATTAGCTACAGCAAGATAATTCGGTGACGGTTTGGAGTGGTGGGGTGGTGGTGGTTGTGGTTGTGGTGGTGACGATGACGAATGAAGTATAAGAAAGAGGTGGTACCGCGTGTACTTGGGGAGTAGGTGGAGGGATGCCGGGTGTTGATGTTGAGCGCACAGGCGTGAAGAAGACTTACTCTTGGGCATGGCGATGACAGAGCTGCGCGTGAGGGTATTCCGAATGCTTAGATCGGGTGGTTTGCAGACGGAGAGAGAGGGGGAGGGAGGGAGGACGAAGCCGAGGAAACGAAGAGGAATGAGAATGAGAATGAGGATATGAGACTATGGACCAGGTTTTTTTGCAACTGGGCGAGAGAGCTGGGGGGCGGCGGGGTGGGATTCGACGTTTGTTATGTACCTCTGATGTAGTGGACTGGGTTATGACCGTGGTCGATCCCCGTGCGACGACGACCCTGTGGAGGTTCGCGCCAAGTCGAGATTAGGTATAGGGCCGAGCGAAAAGGTGCGTACCTAAGGGGAGGGAAGAGGAAGGACGAAGACGAAACTTGGCGGATGGATGGAAGCGCAACAAGATTTCCCTTTTGCCGGTTAGGAAGAAGAAGAACGGACGGAGCTGAGCCAACTCTTTTACTGCCTTTCCTTTCCTTTCCTTTCCTTTCCTTTCCCTTGCCTAGCGCAAGTTGGGAGAGTGCCTATCAGAGCTGAGCAGGTGTTTCACTCGGTGGCCTGTTTCGTGTCTCGGGTTGCCGGTGCAGCAGTGGAGGATGAAAAGGACCTGGGGTGCTACGGGTAACTTAGTCGGTGCAGTGTTTTATTCATTTCATATTTTTTCCTAACTTGTTGCTGAGTTACAAAGGTGCAGCACAGCATGGAAAAAGAGACCCAGGTCTAGGTACGCGTGCGTGCAGCTAGGGTCTTGTTTCGGTGGCACCACGACGGGCAATGCGCCTCGCAAGATGAGCTGGACCCCAGGGACTGACTGCATTCGTGCTGAAGCCTGCACGGAGCGTGTAACGATGATTTCTCTTTGGATCAACTACTCGGCGGCCGCCCCCCTTACAGGCTCATGTTTGGCACTGAAAAAGAATTGGCACAGCGGTCTTGGTAGACAGAAAAAAGAGACATTGAAATTACGTCGACGCAAACACGACCCGAGCTTAGCTGGGCCTAGCTTGGCCTGGGTAGCTCCGGGTTACCTCAAGTTACCTACCTTAGTGCTTGCATAGCGAGGGCGCAGCGTCGAGCGATGACGACACATGGCTGAAGCAGGGTTCCATCTTGGGCCCAGCGGCTAAACCCCCTTCAGCAGCTACCTCTGTCCACTGCTCAACATGACATGTGCCCGCCTCGATCTAACAAGACAAGGTTGGCCCTCTGCGTCACCCACGGCCGTCACAGCAATCAGTGTATTTTTTTGTTCTTTTGCTCAGAGGTGCGCAAGATGTATGACACTGACCCTTCCTCTCGGTACCAGGGTGCTTTCGTCGCGTGCCACAGGGCCATATTAGGGGTCCACTGGATGCGAGCTGCAGGGATGACGGCAAGCGGAAATGACCAAAAAAGGCGATGAGATGTTGATGATACCCATGATGACCTGATGATGAACCGTTTCCCTTCAGAAGGAGAAGGAGAAGAAGAAGAAGAAGCTCTAGAGCAATCATTGAATTACCCTACATGCGTGCTTCAGATTCGGAGACGGCTGCATTGCGCTCACTTCGGCTAGGCCCACTGCCGCGCCGCCTGTGCGAGCGGGTGGATGTTTTGGTGCAAACCGCTTGATGTCATGGAGACGGCTCGTGAGCTTTCGTCGGTTGTCCAGCCAAATAGCTGCTCTCCGATGTGGGCTCAATCACAGCTACGAAACAAGTGCAGTCGTTTGACAAGCTAAATCGAGTCCCGAAATCCCATCCATCTGTGTGCACAGACGTCCAAGGCACACGAAAAAAAGGGTATCTAGGAAACAAGGCCTTCTCACGCGATCTGAAGCCATCGTCTACTCCGTCATCCATTTAGCCCTCACAAACGACTGGAATTCACCTCGCGAGTCAAAATCCAGGACCATCCCTCCACGGGACCTCTAGGCATAGCGGAGCTGCCTTGCGGCACCGGCACTCAGCAATGCATGCCGCTATCACAAGTGACGTGAGCTTGGCGCCATCAATGATGTTGTCCCCCAACCTTGGGGTGTTAGAGCAGATTAGGTGCCGGAACCCATCCAGCGATGCAACGACGGCAACTGGCCGTCAGATCGCCCGGATTCCTCATTAATCCCTGTTTAGACACCCGGTAGATCCGCTTCTCATCCGCTTCCGCTGACGCTTTGTTTTTTTTTTTCTCCTTCTCCTTCCCTGGTCCAGCTAAACACATCGTTCCGGGTGACAAGGGCCGGAAAATGAATAACTCCGGACGCTGCTGACGTCCAGCTCCATGGAGACCTTGGACCAAGCATCTACTACGTACCTAGGTCATGGGCATTGCACCTCGAAAAAAAGTCTAACTCAACTGCACCGAGTCAGAAAGAAGGGTCGGCTCGGGGACTCTTTGCACGGAGGAGCAAACGCTGTTGGCAGCAATGTGGCGGCCTATCGGCCAACGGCACCTAGGCAATTCAAGATGCCCATTACCGAGCTCACGCGTAAGGGCAGACCTGTCCGGAAGCCCTCCCCGGATCGGGCTGTGCAGCGGTAGAAGCATCCACAGTCGCGGGGCTGGCACGCTCGGAGGGCTCCGGCTCGTGGATCACCACCACTTGTCCGGTGATGGCCCCGGCGGCATTGTAGCTTACGACGCCGCCGAGGCAGCGCAGGAGGATCACCGCTCCAAAATCCTGGCTTACAAGAGCTTGGACGAACAGGCGAGGTCCGGCGTGCCTCTGCCTAGGCCGCGCCTAATATCCTTCGAGTCTACGCCTACCTTCACCCTCGGTCGTCGCCAGGTTGATCCGACCCTTGACCAGGCCGCGCGCCTGGAGCGCGACTTGATGGTCAGCCTGCCGCGGCGCCGCCAGCCCATTCATGGCACCGCCCTGCACCCCACGGTCAAGAAGACAAGCCGCGGCGGGCTGACGACGTACCACGGGCCTGGCCAGCTGGTCCTCTGGCCTGTGCTGGACATGCACTCCCCGCTGCACGCGCGGTTCGGCGTCGCGTCGTACGCCTGCCTGCTCGAGAAGACGACGCAGCGCCTGCTCGCGGAGCTCTTCGGCCTGGAGACGTACACGAACCGCGACGAGCCCGGCGTCTGGGTGACGGCCGCGCGGAGCGGGCAGCCCCGCAAGATCGCCGCCATGGGCGTCCACCACCGGCGGTACGTGACGGCCCTGGGCATCGCCCTCAACGTGGACGTGCCCGTAACAGGCGGCGAAGAGGTGAACCCCTGGGCACGGTTCGTGCCGTGCGGCCTGGAGGGGAAGCTGGTTACGTCCGTCGCTGCCGAGGCCGGGGCGCGGACCGTGGGGGATTGGGACATACCCGAGCTCGCGGCGAGCTGGGCGAGCATGTTCGAGGAAGGGTTGGTGGGAGGGATAAGTAGTTGTTCATATTGATACCCAGGCATTGTCCTCCGCGGCTCGTTATGGCTCCCGATGGCGCTGTAAAGGCACGGTTGCAATGCTTCAGACACGTTACGAAATACTGGCTTTTGCGCGGACGTGGCCCTGTGCAAGGCGCCAGGGATACAGTACGTCTTTGTTTGCATCGAAGACTTTACCCATCAATGTTGTGATATGCTTAGCTTGTGCTAGTGGCTATCTGTCTAATTCCATGGCACCTCTGCCAGATAGTCGACACGCAGCTCGTTTCTGTTCTCCCATTTTGTGCAAGAGCTTGCTTGCCTCCATTATATTATCATGAATTTCGTCCATACAACCAAACGATCGTGATGTGGCGCCGATTGTGAGTTGCACCGCCTTCTTCATCTCGTACCTCCTATGCAAAGACCGCCTATTCGACATTGAATCCAAACGATATAGCCACTGGACAGCGAGGCAGTATTGCAAAAAGCAGGGTATCCCTGAGCCCAAAGTTTGAAAGAGGAAGGTCGAGTAGGATGCAGCCAAAAATGAAACCCGGTAGGAAGAAACGACAAAAAGAAGATCCAATGCCCCGTACTGGAATCGAACCAGTGATCTTGTCATTGCCACAGGAGTACTAGTGACACGCTATACCACTTAGCCAACGGGGCTCGTATCATTGGATGCTTTGGAGGCCGCCGGAAACGAATTATACGCAATTCACAGTCTGGGTGTGCATGTCGCCGGAAGATCTCTCTGCCAGAGGCACTTAGAGCACTGTGACAAACATCATGCACAAGGATCACTGGAAAGACTGTAAACCACCACTTCAGCATCTTATCTACGACTGCACGGAACCATGATTTAGAAATCGAAAAATAGGCCTACATTGTATCGACTCACGAAAAAAGAAGGAAAAAAGAATGGAGAGAAGGTGTTACCTCGAATACCATCTCGAAAATAATGGGTAGAAGATGTAGGGTATCCCACAGCTTATTTCCATCACTGAGGAGCGTACAGTCTGCACCAGTACATGAGGCCAATATCCAGCGTAGCGCAAGCTGTTGAGAAACAAGGCCAATGGAGGAGTTCTCAGAATAGTGGTCATAGTGGTATGATATTAGTCGGCCGACACATCCTCAACAACCTCGCATTGAACAACTACGCCAGTTTTCGATTGCTTGCATCGTAAGACTTCGAGGGCGAAATCATCTTGCCAAATTAGTACATATACTAAACTATTGCAGCCACCTTCAACAAGAGCGGGTTTAGCTCAGTTGGGAGAGCGTAGCACTGAAGATGCTAAGGTCGTGTGTTCGATCCACACAAACCGCAAAGTACTTTATTTTTGCTCACATTACCAAAATTCTGCTCTCTTGCAAATCCTGTGAGCAAGCTCTTTATGTAGCGGCGTCACTTGCAGTCGTGATACTAGCACGACCCGGCGTCCCCTAGTAGAGACGCCAATTGAATGGCTGTTGCCAAACGTGCTTGGTTCCTTATTTTCCTTTTTATTTTGTTTTCAATAGTGGTAGCACGTCCGTTGTGTGGCAGCGGAACAAACAATCTCAACCCATTGGAAGCATTGATTAACACACAACTTCAATGGCACCGTTTTCAACCGAAGTTTTCTCGTGCCAAAGGCTTGACAGGTGGTGATGGCGTGCTTATCAGATGGACCGCAAACCCGAAGATCGCCGAAGCTACGAACAACCCTGGTAGCGATATCACAATCTTTTGGGAGCCCAGCCGCCGCCATGGATGCGGGCGTGGCTGTGCTGATTGAGGAGGGGGGGCCCCCGAGAAAGAGACCACACACACCCCCTCCTGCAACGGCCGGGGGGTTTCTGTAGCCATGTGCATATCAACCGGGTTGCGTGATCGAGGTCCCTGGATTCTGACCACAGATCGCGAATGGCAGATCCCAGTCAGGTAACCTCACTTATCGCAAGCTCACCCAGAGCCGACATTGTCCTGCCCGCCCATCTTGCACTGCCGCTGTTAGGTCTGGTTTGAGCAATGAAGTTGAAGACGAGTCAATCTGCTGGCCATCCATCTTGCTGCTGTCTAGCCACTGACGCAGACGATTGAGGGGTTATGTTTGATCCATGATATTTTTTTTTAATATATTTTTTTTGAACCACACTGGTGACGCCCAGGATTTGAATTAGCCTCTCGGGCTCTTGTCATCGCGCACTATCTTTCGTCCCGATCTCCGCGCAAGCCACCGCAACAGCCAACCCGTTGACTTACCGATGCGTGCTCGATTTCCTTTTGTCCTGCGACCAACCTCCGGACGCTTGCCTGGGGGTTACTTGTTACCGTCGATTCGATCCCCCTCTCCCCCCTCCCTCCGCGTGTCTCATTACAAATCCGAAAGAGCCGTTGTCCCATGGTTCTGCTACCCTACCTTGTTTATTCCTCCCATCCTGCGAATTAATCGTCTACCGGCTCTTGCTGCTTGTTCGTCTCATGTGCTACTCGCCTCCCTCCCCGCCCCCGCCATGCCCAGGTCTGGCCTCCGGAGAGGGAAGAACCATGATGGGGGATCAAATGGCACGTAAGATATTGGTACTGGTACTTGTTTCCTTCTTTGTGAATCGACTCACCGTTTGTTCTCATGGCTCGATCTGTGGAACAAATGCCGCAGCAGCGGCCTTCGGATCTAGAGCACGCACTCCGAGTCTGCCCCACTTGGCCCGGCGACCCATTTTCAAGGGTCCCCATCTTGTACTGCTATACAATTGCGATCCAACATCCAGCGTTCCTAGTTTTCTTTTCGCCCTCCCGTCTTTGATTTGTAGTCCCTCTGCTTTGCTTTGCTTTGCTTGCCTTGCATTGCATTGCTTGCCTGCTTTGCCCATTGTAAAATTCACGTCGCCTCGAGAGCGCCCCCTCCTTGCTCTTGCGCTCTTCCCTCCTCCTCCTCCTCCTCCTCCTCCTAGCCATGGATCCCCTTGTCGCCGCCGAGCTCGAGAAGCACGGCCATGACGGCGTCGCATTCCGCGCCCGCCCTCACCACCTCCACCGCACATGGGCGCGCACCTTCGCCTCCCGGCCCGAGCTCTTCATCCAGCCCGAGTCGCTTCCGGAGGTCGAAAAGGTCCTCGCTCTCGCCCGCCGCTGCCGCCGCCGCGTTACCGTCACCGGCTGCGGCCACTCGCCCTCCCACCTGACTTGTACCTCGAGCTGGCTCGTCAACCTCGACCGCTTCAACAAGATCATCTCCATTGACCGCGAGTCCGGCCTCGTCGTCATGGAGAGCGGCATCCGCCTGTTCGAGCTGTGCGACGAGCTGGCCCGCTACCATCTCGCCATGCCCAACCTCGGCAGCATCAACGACCAGTCAATCACCGGCGCCATCTGCACCGGCACCCACGGAAGCAGTCTGCGCCACGGCCTGCTGTCCGAGAACATCGTCGCTCTCAAGATCACACTCGCCGACGGCACCACCCGGTCGTGCTCCGCCGACGAGAACACCGAGCTGTTCCGCGCCTCGCTCCTGTCCCTCGGCGCGCTCGGCATCATCACCCAGATCACCCTCCGCGCCGTGCCCTCCTTCAAGCTCAAGTGGACGCAGACAATCGACAAGGATAACAAGGTGCTCAGCCGATGGTCCAGCGACCTCTGGACGCGGAGCGAGTTCATTCGCGTCTGGTGGCTGCCTCACACCCGCCGTGCCGTCATTTGGGAAGCGGACCGGACGGACGAGCCCGTGGCGGATCCCCCGACCAGTTATTATGACAGCTACTTTGGCTACACCGTGTATCACACCTTGCTCTACATCGGACGCTTCATTCCTTCTATCCTGCCCTGGGTCGAGTGGTTCGTCTTCGGCATGCAGCACGGATTCAGGAACGGCAGCTCACTCTCTGCCGTTCAGTCCAGCGCCAAGGCCCTGCTTCTGAACTGCCTCTACTCCCAATCTGTCAACGAGTGGGCACTGCCCCTTGAGAAGGGTCCCGAAGTCCTCCGAAGGCTCAGCACCTGGATCAACCATCTTACGCCCGATGACCCTGACTACTTGCCTCACAACATCCCTTTCTCCGCAGACGGCCTCTACATCCACTCTCCAGTCGAAGTTCGCGTCAGTGACAGCACCGCCAAGTCCACTGTCCGCCCTCACCTCGACCCCACCGAAAAGGACGGTCCTACCCTCTACCTCAATGCTATCGTATACCGACCTTATTTCAAGGACTCGCCGAACCAGGACCGCTACTACGAGGCCTTCGAGTACCTGATGAAGGAGATGGGCGGCCGCCCGCACTGGGCCAAGAACTTCAGCGCGAGCCGCGCCGAGATCGAGGGCATGTACGGGAAGGACCTCGAGGAATACCGCAAGGTTCGCGACGAGTCCGACCCCCAGGGCATGTTTGTCGGCGCTTGGCACCGCGAAACCATCTTGGCCGACGGTGAGCGACTGGAGTTCGAAGAGATTGAGACGTCGAGGAAGCGGGCGCCCGGTGGAGGCGTCCTCACTGCCGGTCAGGTCGCTTGAGCTGCCAGCGAGACACGGCCATTTTGAAAACATAGACCAGAAGAAAGACAATGCGGTCGCATTTTGGCAGGTTGCATTAAGACGAGGCGTTAATAATTGCTTTTACACTAGCGATCTACGGAATGCTTACAGACTTACCCACGGCTATTAAATATATACAATGAACTTCGGTACCGAGAACACCTTATGTTGCACGTGTTGTGAGAAGAGTCTATGAAATCCCATGGCACTATGGCATGAATGCAATCTTGGAAGTGGGAGAGAACTGATGACGATTCTCTCACCAGTGTGGCTTCCGGTTAGCAATACTTACTACAAAAGAGAATAAGGAGAAGTAAAAAAGTCAAGACGATACGCAACATGTAGTATAACCACATTACCGGGACATTTTAAATAAATGATAAAGAGCAATAGGAGTCATACACTGGGTTTGTGCAAATTCGCCAGTGTAGGGAGCTACCCATCTATTAGAAGCGAAGCCAAGCTCAGAGTGCCGACATCTACTACAATATGCAATTAATACACAAATGCATCCAACTCGGGGCGTCCTAGCCCTTAGTAACTCCTGTCAAACCCATGAAACTCTACAATTATCCCACCCCTTCGTCCTGTGTACGCAATTTGGTTGGTTGAGATGTAACTGGCTGCTGCCTCTTCATTCCATCTGGCAGGCTTGGGGTGAGACATGGAGATGAAGCATACTTGAGGCCATGGGCAGCCATGCCATTGGCCACAAGGCCGCCGCGTGCTCAACAGTGATCAATAAATCGGCCATTCCGCGTTTGGCCACGCCCAGCCGCTTTGCGCCGTTGAAGCTCTTGATTTTGCTCCCCCATGACAAAAATTCGACGTTGGAATCGATGTAATGCATCTTCGTAAAAGGAGAATGTCATTATTATGAGAAAGAAATTGCTATCGTTCGAGTTTGGAACGTAGTCTGAAAAGCCTTATGTACGAATATCGGAGTGGTGAAATATATGAAAGCTGAAAACGGTCATTCGGACTCCTAGCCGCGGCTGACCTGGCTGGCGCTTGTTCGGCTTCGCTCGTCTTCCTCTTCAATGACATCGCTGAGCCTGGTAGGGTGGTGATGCCGTGGCACGCTCTCCCAGCCGGGAGCACCATATCCCTGGCCCGTATAGTCTTGAGGATTAGAATACGTGCCGGTCCATTGGCTTGGCGGGGCCGATGAGGGCGGCGGCGGCGCGAGGCCGGCACTCGGTGGGTTGCCAGTGGCCGGTGTCTCATACTCCTCTGCGTCCATGTCAGAACCTGAAATAGTGGAGGCTGGCGCTGCGAAAGGAATTCTGTTTCCCTTGGCATCGAGGATAAAATTGCCTCGAATATCAACAACGTACTCACCTTCACTGTAGCCACCTTCTGATCCGGCTGCCTCATGACTGCTCATCTGCTGCTGGCTCGGTTCCTGCGGCCTGTAGAAGCCTCCGTCTGTTACTGTTGCTGACGGCTGTGCGGGCTGGGAGGATTGCTTTGGAGGATAGCTTTGCTCATACTCGGACTGGTAGCTGCTTTGATCGCGAGAGCTTCCAGCTTGGCGGCTCTGCAAGCCCTGCGTCATGGGCACGACCTGCACACCGCCAACAATGGTTGGCTGACCGGATTGAAGTGAAAAGGTCCTGTCCCTCTCCTCTTGCTCGCGGCGGCCAAGCTCCTCCCACGCTCTACGAGCCTCTTCTTTCGAGATGGCAAGCTCCCGCCGCATCTCGGCAACTTGCTGCTGGGCTTTTGAGGCCCCGCGCTCGCGCTCTACAGCATCCTGGATGGCATCTGCCCGATTACTTCTTTCTTTCTCTAGCGCCGCTTCCAATCTGGCATTTACTTCCTGCGCTCGCTCAAGCTCCGCTCGGGTCTCGAAGAACCAGCGTTGAAATTTTCGTTCTGAGCTAGCCCGAAGCCGCTGTAGCTCGACGACAGCATGGAAAAGGTTGGCGCCAGCAGCGGAGAGATCGGTTACCTGCCTCGCAAGCTGCTGGCTTACTGGGTCGCGGTTCACCTCATTGCTGTTCTGTTCTAGCTTGCGAATCCAATAGCTTGTTAGGCCCTCCCAGTGAGCAGACAATGTTTCCCAGCGTTCAAAGGCATGTGGAAACGAATTGCGTGGCCTAGAGCCTCCGGCGGCCTGGGGAGGCACATCATCTGTGCGAGGCGCATGCACTGTTTGTTGGGGCTGCGAGGGCTGCTGAGTTGGAATGGGTGTGGCATAGGTTTGCGGTGGAGGGGGCTGTTGACTCGCAGTCGGCTGTGGTATCTGCGAAGTGTTCTGGGCTCTACTGCCCTGATGTATATCTTGGGGCGGGCGGCCTGCTTCGGGTGGTTGTTTGATGTTGGTGCCGCCGCCTCCCTGGTTGGCAGCAACGCCAGCATTTCCAGATCGTCGCTCCGAACTGCGCCGTCGGGCGTCTTCACGGAGACGAGCCTCTTGCTCAGCCTCCATCCGCAATCGTTCCTGCTGCTCAGCTTCGGCTCGTTGGCGTGCTTCCCTCGCCGCCCGCTCTTGCATGATCACCCGGGGGCTTCTGATGCCGGACGGGGAGCCGGTAGGAACGGGTGCCGCCGTGGGACGTCGAGGGGAGGCAAGCCCATGACCATTCGAGGTGGCGGGCGCCCCGCCTGACATGAGGTCAGCCATATCGGCCAACTCCTCGTCGTCGTCGGGCGTAAATGGATGAGGATAGCGCAGCGCCTCCTCGAGAGCGTAAAGGATGGCGCTATGGGTCCGCTTGGAAATCCGTAGAGCCTGATGCGGCTCAGGATGGTCAGTCGCAAAAGTTGAAGGCTGCGCTTTCTGGCTACGATGTGCAGAGGATTCCTCGTCGAAGTCTTCACTCAGGTCCTGCGAGAGGACACGCCTGGGGTTCGGCTCTTGTCGAGACTTGATAGGCAGAGCAGGTTCGAGTCCGGCGGGGGGAACGCTATTGACCAGTGGCTGGTCAAAAGACAAGGCCCTCGGTGTGAAACCTAGGGTCGCCGCTGCAATATGGATGCGGCGGGGTTCCGGGCTTGGGGTGGCCTCAAAGCGAGGAGTACGACGAAGGGCTCGGTGACGGGAGCTGGGGGTCGAGAGTCTCTCGGACGGTTCTGGCTGGATCTGTGGAGGGATTGGAGTGGATTGCTGGCGTTGCTGCAAAAATGACGTGGGTTCGTGAATCTCGTGACGGTCGTTAGATTTGCTGGAGGCGCGTGAACGGGACAACTTGGCGGCGGCACCAAGACTATTAGGTGGAGGAGTCAAGTTGAAAGGTCACCACCCGAGGTTGGTGGTGAGGACGAAGGGGTGGTCGTGATGTGGGCGAGGTTGCAGCGGCGGTTACCACCACCAGGAAGCTGTTTTGCACCTTGGACGGGTGGGAAATCAGGATTGAGCTCCGGGCACACTGCACAGCAAGAAGCAGAGAGAATCGAACGCCTCGACTCGACTCGACTCAATTAACCGAGAAAATGGAAGAAGTAAACGAGCAGAGGAGGAAAAGAAGAAAGGCTCAGGCCAAGGGATGAGCAGTAACCCAGCCTCGAGCTCGGTCGGGGCGGGTGGTAGCTCAGGTTGGGGTGGTACCGAGAGAGCAGGGGCCCTCCCTGGTGATGTCAAAATATGGTGGCAGGGAAAAAAAAAAGGTCGGGAAAATGGGAGGCTGGTGAGCCAACACACACAAACAGCCAAGGAAGCAAGCAAGCAAGCAAGCGCGCGCAAAGCCACAACGACTCAATTGTCGGCGCCAATGGCCGGAAGAGACGGTCGCCGCAGACTTGGTCGTTTCCCATGCGCCGTACAATGGCTTTCCTCGAGGCGACTTTGCTTTGGGCCAGCTGACGTCGCGGCAAGCATTCTCGCGAGCCAATCGGTGGTGTCCGCTCGTCTGAAAGCTTGACAATTAGAGCTTAGAGCCGCGGTCGCATAGGAGCGCTACTCGCACGACCAGGAGCCGCGAGGGCCTCAATTAGAAAAAGCCTGCAATTATGGCCAGAAGTTGGGAAGAGAGGATGTGGAAGAAGAGAAGTTGACGAAACGTGCAAGGCAGTGAAGTGAAGGCTGCGCTGCGCTACGGTCTCAGGTGCGACTCTACCTTACCCTTATCTACCTTCCCTTAGCCCACCGTAGCTTACCTTCACATCATAAGGAAATCGCGATCCGGCCATACTTTACTGTCCATGTCCTTGTTCACTCGTGAATTGCTTGCTTGATTCATTGATTAATCAGGCTCCCCCCAGCCCCCATTCGCACGGGTTTGGGCTGGCCTAGATGCGCTATCCCTATTCGAGCTATTTGAGGCTACCTAGTCTATCCTCTCCTCTGCAGTCATACACGCAGCTCGGTCAGACCCTATCGGTTTTTAGCGCGGAGCCTGAGCTGTCGCGTCTGTAACTGATGCAGAGGGTGAGCAGGCACCTGAGCGAGGTAATGAGCCTGAGCTGTCGAACAGCGACGCTGTGCCCGTCATTCCGGCTTCAGTCCGGCTCCGAGCTCCGGCCTCTAACGCTGATTCATAGCAGCGCCTGTTCTCGCTCACTGGGTAGATGTCCAAGGGTACCTCGTGAGAAAAAGAACAACCGCTTAGTATAAAACTATCTAGGAGTTCGCTTTATTCAGGGTATGTAACTCCAGTGGGCTGACTTGAGTTTCGCTGAATGCTGCATTATGAGCCAACGAGAGCAAGCGATGAAAGGAGTAAAAAAGCCATTAATAAAATATTCTCCCATTATAAATGGCCTTGACACTTTTCAAAAAGGATTATTTTAGAAATTATTAATTATAACATTCTATAAATATAAGTTTTATATTCTATTATCAAGCGAAATTTTTATTGATTAGCTGTACAGGTCGCTATATACATCATCAATTCATAGCCATCCTACGTCAGGTTACTGTCGGCGTCAAATTTCAAGCCCTTTATTTGGATACCAAAATTTGACCGCATACTATAATCTCGTCCTGGATATTTGAAGCAATTCCATTATGAGTTCCGGATGCAAAAAGTATTGTAAGAATCCAGCAAGTCTGGACATCATGGAGTCATCCCCTGAACCTCTCATTATTGCCGTACATCCCATCAAGATCAGCCAGTAGTCCAGGGACTCGATACCCAATTCTAAGACAGAGCGCTGCAAGAGCTTTAATAAGCAATCTGCCCTCTTCAAAGTTTATAGCTTCGCCACGCTTTGGGTCCAGCTTCTAGTATTCCGCAATGAGGCGCCTCGGATTAATATGCCAACTAGGTTTCATATTTTCTACAAAGCAAGCAAAATGTATAGAAAAATTAGATGATGAATGTTCCAAGAATTACCGTGGGAGTAGGTAGGCCTTTCCGGATATGCTGAAGCTATTTCGCAACCCTAGACGTATAGAGTTACTCATACTAATCGTGTCATTCACTCTTAGAATATCTAGAATCCAGAAGCAACAAGGCCCAAAAGGAGTAGAAAAGAGAGCATCAAAGTGAGCCACGCAGAATCCACCTTCCCCAGAGACCATCCGAGTAATAATAGGGAGAGCGTCCGACTTTCCAGAACTGGACGAGGCCCTCGGCGATACCACGGCGCTGCTCTACACCGGCACGCTTGAGCAAGGAAACCCAAAAGGCATCTAGAAGCTTTCGAGTTGAAGGCCCGAGTAGCCGACATACATACCATGCCGTAGAGCAGCATCATAAGCAATGTCGTCGAACCTGACGAGCAAACAATACAACTCAAGATACAGATCAATATATCCTAGCAAACCCCGTTCCCCAAACTTTTTAAATACCGGGTTTTCTCCCAGCATAAAAATCAGCCTTCATCCAGGCGCCAGAAGCCAGAGCTCTCGAAGAAAAATATAACACATACTGGATGTAATCGTAGCCACAAACGGGATTTAATGCCATTAAAACAGACACCACTTAGCACCATAGCCTCACAAAGGTAACCCATGAAGAAAAACTCAGGAGAATCACCAACAGCATCCACTATTATCAGCACAAGGACCAGGATGATATACTAAAGATTTCGCCGGAAGTCAACCGCTCCTTAGCGGCACCGGTCAAGATAGTTCCATTACTTCTCAAATCCGTTTGACACATCGAACCGTGGCTCAAATCGTCAGTGGGTTCTGAAGTGGCCTCCACTCTCCGGTCCGGTCCTACCTTAGCAACGGATTGACGATATTAGCCAATTCTTGAACAAGAATTCGCAAGGCATTTCCTTAGGTCTCTCCAAGCCTGCAGCTACCATCATCTATTCCGACGCTCACAGAGTCATATGTATCTCAGGTGACATTCTATTCGTTTTGAGAGCTAAATATTCAACGATCAATGGATGAGAAGTCAATACCAAGACCATTCATCGACCTCTTATCCGCCGGATGCTTCCTGTCACAGCTACCGGGCAGAAATTGGGTCGATAATATCCCCTGGCAAACGAAAATAGCAAATGGAATCACATTTCTGGTTGAAGACTGCTTGTAACTGCTCGTTTTCGATCCGGAGGAGGTCTGGGGCTATCTTATTCCAGGATTCTACCCCTCGGTAATTCAGCTCAAACTGCCATGTTCCGCGCCACGTCAGAACAGCTTGCTGACTTGATCTGTCTCTTCGATAGATGACCGCACAGGCCTCTCCTCGCTTGCTATTCCAAAGTATCAATCGCTCGAGCTGCTTCATCTCGTGCGGAAATGCGCTCGCGTCGTTCAAGAAAGAAGCGATTTCCCTACTTTGGGATTCTTTTTTGAGTATTGACGCCGTGAGTGCCAGCGATCGAAGTTTGTGGTAGCAGTGAATTGAGTGCAAAGCGTCCAGAAATTGTCGGGCATCGATCATGAAGGAGATTGAAAGATGTTGGAGGTTACAACTCCTCGAGACCACGGCTCTGACAAGCTCGGCACCTGCCGCCATGTTATCAGCAATAACTCTCGTGAACAATGGATCGCGGTGCATTGCCGACACAAGCTCAGAGTTGGGATCCTCAAATACCGAAAGCGTTTGGACGTGGCTTGGCAGAGCGTCTTTAATTACGGACGCAAACTCTGCAAATAAATGGTTAGTTTGTCGAGCAAACAGATGGTAGCTCAACATGCCCTTATCACAAGCAATCTTGAAGTGTTGGTAGCAAAAACGCCATGATTCGTAGACCATACTTTGTAGCCGAGGAAGTTTCTGTAGCAACGGCCTCAGAACTGATGATATAATCTGCCGCCGACATTCTCGACGTATGACAAACTGCGTCACTGCATAGACCTCCGGGATGCTGTCAGAGAGACGTAAGTATATTGGGGCAAAGAGACGTGAAATAGCGTCTGCAGGAGGACTCTCCACCTGCCGGCCGTCAACCCAGCCGTGTTTTGGATCGTGCCATCTAGCGGGGGCCTCTTGGTGCTCAGATCCTCTATTGTTTTGGGCGTCCAGCCCAATGCAATAATTCTTGAACCAGTGTTCTGAGTCGCTAGGTGAGAAGGTGTTCAGCTCTAACATGAGGCGGTTTGTCGGTTTCCAAGCACTTAAGACAGTAAAGAGTTTCTGCATCGCAGCTCGGAAGATGTAACTATGCTGCGACATACGCGACGGTGATTCAGGCCACTGACAAGAGCGACATGAATACCGTGGCAGCTCAATATTAAGCCGAATCTGGCGAACAAGACCCGCAGTTCGAGTAGTCATATTGCCAAGCTCCTCTAGGCACGGTACTCGCAAGTCTAGTCGGTAGAAATTCTGCGGCTCAATAAATGCTTTCCACTCTAAGCAGACAGCCGCACAGGAACCGCGAGACCCCTGCCGCGAGACTAGCTCCAGTATCTGTAGCCGAATTTCCGGCGGCAACACAGCCCAAGAAGAGCCTGGCATCCTTGATAGCCTTCTTTCAGATCTATTCCGGTATTTGATCGAAGGAATAGGGTCAGTAGAGTTCGAGAAAGCCCGCGGAGATGGCCTTTAGCCCCGAGTGAGCTGGTATAGGACGGAAGAGTGACGGGGCGTTGGCTCTGCACCAGAGTAAGTACATTCAGGACGGCCGGCTCTTATGACTGTGGTGCAGCTGTGCCATCGCCTCAACTGAGGTTTTTCGAGTCGGTCTGGCTGAGGTCGAGGAGGGGGGCATGGAAGCTTTTGACCATGATGGCGAGGGGCGGGTGATTTATACGTCGAGCGCAGGTCGGGGCCGGGCAGCAGAGTTGTAGGCGACATGTTCTTTTCTTAGTGGCTTGAGAATACAGGACGTGAGTTTAAGTAGGTTCGAGCGATAGCTGCAAGTCTGGGACCTATTTATATCTCCCTCAAACCAGGATCCCAAGACCCTCCGCCATGCAAAGCCCCCTTAAGGTATCTCCTTGAGTGCCGCTAGGCGCATGCAAATCATGTTCTCCGTGATGCTCTGGCCATTACATGCAATCAAGTTACTGAAAGATACATAAAAACAATATTTATATTATCATATTGCTTTAAATATAACACGAATTAAATAAGTATCTAACAATCAAGAAGTCGTAATAGCTAGAACTACCTATCAAGCTTTCTAATCTTTCTGGACGAAATACGAAAAGTGACTTCGCTTGCACCCAACGGCACTCCGGGAGATGAGTCGATACGGGACGATGAAAAAGACATCTACATCTAAACATAAGCGGCCCAATTTCCAACCACCGACCTAAGCAACAGTATCAATCTAACAAAGCCGCTTTGCAAAAAAATTCGAAATTTCAAGAGCATTGACTTATGTTTAGGACTCTCTCGCAAGATATAGGTCGATGCTCTTGGACGAACTTGCTGATTTGGGCCAATTCAATATCACGTTTGGTTCATGCCTTATTCCCCATTTCAATTCAATGCTGCCTCCTGAAAACCAACAAGTTTGTGGCCCCTGGTCAAAACTCAACAATATCTCCTCTGGAATCTTTGGAGACGTAATCATCATCAACGGTTGAAAGACAAATGCACAGAATACAAATTACACACGAGGCTCGGTTACTTTCTTAGCAGCGACATCGAGATTTGGTGAACTGCAAAAGAGCCACCCTTTATAATGAACGGAAATCCAGTCAAGGGCACTAAATATGCAAATGACCTACCATGAAGGCCTGCTTATCATTCCACTAACGACAGCCATGAACGCACACAATGTCGTTCCGCAACGCCACCATGTTGCCTCAGTATCCGAAGCCAACCAGATAATGACTAGTCCAAAAAGGGACTAAGTTTGCGGAACACAGTCCTACCCAGTCATTTACTTCTTCTCTTTCTTTTGTTTTCCTCTCAAAGAGTCAATGTTGTGGAAGAGGGCCAGCGGCCTGAGCAGCTATACAACTCTATCGTTATAAGGGTTTTATCGCCCGGTCAAACGCGAAACTGGACGAGTCGTAAGCCCAATAGGCATGATGTGAAAAATGACAGTCGTATCGTTGACATATTACGAAAGCCGAGCCACTATATATCAACAAAAATCTGGGCTCAGTTGTAGCTGTGTTATGACCAGGACCAAGCGGCGATTCACGTGTCTGGTACCTCGAGATTACCCCATCGAACAAACAACTAACAAAAGTTCAAATAGATTTGTCGTCGTTGCTATTTTCTTGAACTCTTTCGTTGCATCGATGGTCTTGACCAGACCGTCTATTTGTAGATACTCTAACGCAAAGACACTAGCAGATCGTTCACAGGTCGAATCCCCAGTTAAGGACGAGTAGGTTGTTAGCCAGTACGAATAACGATTAATTCTGGAATGTTCATGTTCACGGAGTCCTCTTCTACCCTCTACTCTAATCACTTCCTAACTAGAGAAAGTTGTTGATTTTTCTGTGTACTAGAGATGCGAGGTTAATGAGGAGCAACGCCGTAGGGGCGTTGGTTTCAAGTGAGATCTGGGGTAATAAGTTGGCGCGGGACGAAATGCCACAACCCACCCAAAACACCACAACCCAGATATCGTGATCATAAAATATAAAAAAAGGATAATTGAAAAATAAGCTCGTAGATCATTTGATCTTATCAATTGGATCAGAATTAGGCATCATAGAAAATTGAACAACGCATCCTACGGTGGGCAACAAGGCACCTAAAAATTGGATGAAAAGTCGATGTTAATGATCTACAGGTTCGGCTAGACCTCCCCCTTTTATCTATCATATCATAAGACCATCCTGTGGTCTAGGGTAAGCCAAAGAAAGCTACGGACTGGGGCATAATTTTTCTGCCCCCAACACAGTAAGTGAAGGAGGATCCTTGAGTTGGTCCTCCAACCAGCTTGGGCTCTCAATGAACACTGCTCAAGACATAACAGGTTTGGACAGGCCTTCGACTGATTGCCAGAGATAAACACCCAGATCCACTACAATAAGATGACCGAACTTTGACAGCCCCGAGACCACTGCTACTCGATCTTGCTATCCGAAGTCCTATAGCGAGGAAGCGTGCCGTGGAAAATAGCCTCAATAATGATGCACTTACATCATTGTCCCCAGCTCTGCATGATCTATTTACGTCGCAACATTAAGTCTCATCGACATGAGTCAATCAGAGTAAGATCCCCGACCTCAGATGGCTATGAGAATATCAATCGGTTTAGCCTATAGGAATTATGACCTGTACTGATCAAAAGGGCTCAGACAACCCGGTGTCACAGAATTGCAAAGGCAAAGTCGGAAAAAATACGTTTTGTCTCATTCATCCTATGAACGTTAGTTCGAATGTGAGGCTTGGCTTGATCGTTGCATATTTATAGGTCCTCGAAGTCAAGTTGACTTTCGCGTCCAACTGAAAATCCTCTTAAGATCTCTCATAGAAAGATTTGAGGTATTCTTCCGCTGCTGCCCTTCCCGTGTCGATCCCTTGTTTGCTTGCCCATTCCTTGTACTCAGGGGTTTTGAAGAACTGTTCAAAGTCGACCTTGCCTTCCTGATCAACGTGGGCAAACTTGCCATGCTCATCCAGGAAGTTCCCTTGCCCATTGTGTTAGCAGCAGATGTCTGTATTTACTTTGGATGATTCCTTTAGAATTGCATGGGGTAATGATTGTTCCAAGTTCACTGAATTAGAAAGAGCTGCGCTTTGTACATACCATATATTGGATGCTTTGTGTCTGTTCAATGGATGAATGTTCAGTATAATAGACCCCGAAATTCAACAAAAGTGTTCATAGAACGTTGAGAAACCAGCGATCTAATCGACCAAACTCGCTTACTTACCTGTGAATTGTGATATGGAAGTTGACTTTCTCACTGAATGATTTACTCCCCAGTCCGTGAGTTGAGACCAATCAGCGCAAGTTCGCTCAACTCCATTCCAGTTGATGACAGAGTGGTAGTCATGGAGATTCCAGTGGACTAGCACGGGTGTCAAGTCAGCTTGGCATTTTACTGACTCCATGATATGATGGAGGCAGTGCCCTGTAGTGTTGTTAGAAGCTGAAGACTCGATTGATGATTTGAGTTAATGATGCCACTTGCTGCATGTTGAATGAAACGGGCAGTTTTTCGAGGAAGTGACCTACCTATGTGGCTCTTTTGACTCGCGTCCTCTTTTTCCGAGGTGTTAGGTGTGTAGTAATACTCTCGATGAGCAACCTGATACAGGTAGTTCTGCAGAAATAAGTTTAATATTGCTCGTTAACTACAAAGAGGAGTTTCAAGGTAGCGAAGAGACCAGACTCACAATGCAATGGAGGTTGTGAACCACGGCAAGGCCTCCTTGACTTGAACACTATCAGCGAGCCAGCCCAGCATAAGACTTTTGACTTACTAGCCGCCTTCCTCGTCGTAGAAAGGTATAGCGTCAGCTTCCATCTTCAACCGTTGTACCTCGGATTTCGGGATCCGATTCGCGAATGCTGCCAGGATACAGTCAGGGGAACAGGGGAAGACAGAATATGTAAAACACGAATCTCACTTGAAAGCAGGGCAGACCAATTCGCATCCACTTCGGGACTTGGGGTACCCAATAGCGGGTGGTTCTCGTCCGGTGTCTCTGGGTTGACCAGCTGACGATTGAACCTGACCTCATCCTATGATTGTGTTAGTCTTTTAGTCTTTCGACAAAAAGTTTCACTATCAAAGAGAATGTGAAAGAGCAAAGAATGGACCAGCAATGTCCCACCTACCCAAACATGGAGTGTATCTGGTGCGGTGAGTCGAGGACAGAAAGGCTTATAGAGAATTTCGCGTGCATAGAAAAGCACTGCCCATGTATAAAGAGCTAACAAGAGGAGGGAGCCTAAGAACGTGAGCGCCTGGGCAAGCGTCGATTTGCGCTTCGAGACGACCCATGGCCCGGACGGGCTCAATTCTCCATCATCATCTTCGCTCTTGGTGGCTGCCAAGGAGGCGGGAGAAACCTGGTGATATTTGACTGAAGATGTCATGGTCTCAGAGGCTTGCGTTTTTAACAGACTAATATCTAAATAATCTGCCTTTAAGTCTTCTAATGCCTTTTGAATCTGCTAAATGAAAGATGAAAGACAAAACAACGTCCCTTGCGAAAAAAGTCGCCTTCATTCGAGTGCCCGGGGATGCGAAATGGGCCATTCGTATTCCGTGTTGGCCTTCAAAGCTTAGAACCCCGACATGACACCCCAGGGCGTTGAATTACTGGTACCAAGATTGTCACGGTAGCATTTGCGTGCCTCCAACAAGGCACATGTCCGCGCATTTCCGCACTTATTGAAAGTTTGGTCGGCATTGGCTAATGTACACTGCCTAACCCTTGAAAGTCTTCGTGCAGGAGCCCTTGCACAAAGCATCCGTACGTCGATGCATGCTAAGTGGGTTCTAGCTCAAGGAGGGGTCGAGACTTGGAGCTATTGACACGTCATTTGCAGGAGTGGTATGTGTTCCTCTCCCTGATCAAATCATGGATCTCTCCCGAGAAGTACTGGGCTCCCTTCGGCTTCTGCCCGACCGCTACGACATTGATACTATGCTAACCTCGAAGCCTTCCTCCCGTGTACAGCACCCCGACCTTATCTTCTGCTCATCCCGACACCCTTGGAATGTAGTAGAGTTGCCCAATTACATACATAATTCACGAATTGTGAAATTCAGAAAGCAGTAAGGCCATTTGCGTGCGGTGTGCCTGCAGCATGTCCTCTGCATCGGAAGATACGAAGCCCTTCTTGGGTCACGAAACAGACGGGGCTGGTGACGATTTGCCATCTACTGATCGATTAATGTTGCAGCAGAGTAGACCGGCCAGTTCTCAATGGCGAAGAAGTCTCTGGGTTGTCCATGTGATTTTCTTGGGCCTCAACTTCGCGTTCCTCCTCTACAACATTGGTGACGTTGGCAAGCGCATTGGGCCTGAGGCGTTTGTGCTAGAGCGGGCTTACTGTGAGCAAAATATTGGTCTTATTTATTTTACTTGACGATATGACTGATGCACAGGAGAATGTAGCGCCTGCTCGGGCCGCTATTCAATACATCGTAAAAGAGGAAATGCCCATGTTGCCTGACAGTGTACTCACTGGTCCTCCGGGGCCCGAAGCTGATAAAGCATGGGAAGAACTCGAAAAGCGTGAGGTCGTCTCCAGGTCCATCTAGCTGGCGGTTTATCTAACAGACTACGGCATAGCATTCATGCTTAGGTTCTCCGCCGATGAAATGGATCAAATGGGAAAGACGTCACTTGCTCTGAAAGACGGCAGCGGGTACATCGGATACCTTGAATCCTTCCACATGCTTCACTGTGTTGTAAGTGTGATCTCAGGGACAAGCTCTGGCCATCACATACCGCATATTATCACTTATCTAGTGAATCCACGGCTAGTTGAAGGAATATTGACATATTCGATAGAAAAGCGCATGGAAGTCTCAATACATGGATCATTACGGTAGTGGCCACTCGACCCAGCCGGGTCATTTGGGTCAGTATTTCTCTCCTCGATCCTGAATATGATTGAGTCACTAACCCACGCCTTGTCACCTCAGCACACTGTCTTAACGTTTTAATCCAGGGCATTATGTGTAATGTTGACACGTCGATTGGAACCTACCATTGGAAAGAGGGGGGTACGATCAAGGGCAAGGAAATGATGGATATTGAAGCCAACAGAACAGGACACCGCCAATGCACCGACTTCAGCAAGGTTCAGTCGTGGGCGAAAGATAGGATTCTCGACTTTGATGTCCATGACACTGACAAGTTTCTCCGAACGCTGGAGCCGCAAAAGTAGGATTGAGAATGGCAATGTGAGTGAAATCCGCCAAGAGATGCGCCGCTGGCAGGATCTGGGCTTGTCAGATATACAATTTCGACTTAGCTAGTGTCCGCAGATTATTTTGAATCATACGTGTAGCTGTTCGACGAAGTGAAAATCCATTACTATCCCAAAAGCGTTCTGGCAAAGCAACGACGGAAGATGTCAAGTTGTGCTTCACTAGGCAAACACCATCATTATGACTTATATATGAGGTATGCTGACGAGAACACAGGGACACTGGCTAGCCTAAACACCCAGGCTACACTGTCCTCCACATGGAGCGACTTAAGCGCCGCCAAGAGCAGTGCACACATAAGGGTAGATCCGATTTGGGGCAAGGAAATCGCCATGTTATGCAAACCCAGTATCCACGCAACATCACCGTCCGGCTTCCCCGCGGATAGTTCGGATACCTCGTCGCTGATTATAGCGTACGGAATCCACATGGTCACGGCCGCTGTCGCACCCATCATGGAGACAACGAGGGTGGCAATGGCTCCACTCCGTGCCACGAAGGTCAGATGCATGCAGTAGCCCAAGAAGCACTGCGAGGCGAGCCACACCTGGGATAAATTACGAGTGAGAGCCGGCTTTGCATAGTCAAGTGTCTGGAGTGCGACACTGGCAAAGAATGCCCCCAATGCAAACGCGAAAGAAGCGAAAAAGCCGTAGCTTCTCGCCTCCTCGACTAGGGCTGCATCAAGCTGTCCCATCTCTCGGCGTCTTTGTTCTATTTTATCCGAAAGTGCTGACATACTGTCAGGCTCAGTAGCTCTCGATAACTTCATGGAACTTACCTGTTTCGTATGCGAAGCTAGGAACAGTCTTGTTAATTGCAGCGATAGTAGGAAAAGGAGGACGTCGACTCACGTGGACATGTAATACAATACGGGAAACCAACCCGCCGAGGCGTAGATTTGGATTTCGCAGATCCTTCTGCTTCGCGGCGGCAGCTGCGCCCATTTCTTGGCCAATCCAATTGGTGAAATGATGGACTGACATACTTCCATGAGCGGGGCTTGGTTTCCACGCGCCGCTGAGCTCCTTTCATCCGAGACCAAGAAGCACGCGAGTCCGACGGTTGTGGCGGTACAGACCGCAACTACAATGGTGAGTATCTTGAATCGGGCGTTGCCCTCATCCGCGAAAATGGACCACTGGGTGTCAACGAAGCCAACAGTAGACAATACGACATTGCCTAACACGTTCCATCTCATTGCCCATGAAGCTGCGGTAGATTGTTGGCTTGGAGGAGAGTTGTCCACGATGAGGGCTTTCACTCCTACCGTGTACGCCGCCAGAGCGAATGTAGCCATGAAGACAGAGACTACAGCGACAATCTGTGTTTGCCAATGGAAGGTAGTGTGGGAACTGTCTCGGTTCGAATGCCACATCCAGTTTGTGAGCTCTGAGGAGTAGGCCAGAGCCAGGAGAAATATTGTGGCCGAAGCAGAGCCATAGATCATGAAGGGTTTTCTCTTGCCCCAGCGATGTCGTGACTCGTCGCTTAGGATGCCGAACACTGGCTGCGCGAAAGCACCAAAGAACGGACCTGTGGCCCATACCAAAGGTATGATGGATTTGGGGATGCCGAGGGAGATCAGATAGGGCTATATGGTGTCAGAATGGCGACGGGGACAGTTTGTGATCAATGGGATTCATGACGAACTGACCGTGCCGCTTGATGTAAGTAAGAACCAACAGGCTTGCAGACCGAAACTCGGTGATGTGAGCACCAGCATTTGCGTGAGTCCGAGAGTACGGGACGCCTGAGACGAGGCCCCCGCAAGGTCCAGCAGCTCTAGGCCGTCAATGCTTGATAAGCTCTCGATGGATTGATGTGATCGGGTAACATAGCGATCCATGTCAGGTTTGTCTCTTGATGTGGGTGAAGGGACAGTGCTGAATGACCCATCCTGTTGCTGGATATCTCCTAGTCAATTAGAAGAGGTGTGGGTTAAAGATTATATCAACATGTTTGCGAGGTTCGGTGCCGTTATGCCCAGGCTCTAAAGCGCGAGGTCGCGTACAAACTGAGCATCCCCGCGTAATCTACGTACATCGAACCGACCTTGAACTGATAAAGAGGACAAGTGCAACGAGTGGAGCCAACACATATATCGGCACCAGCCCAGGGCGTCGAGGACCCCGGGCGAGGCCTCGCATCACAGGTGAGCACCCTTGCCATCTTTGGTACGTGTTCCTGCCAGGGGGCCCAAACCTTGTCAGGCTTTCTGTGCCATACCCTTGTTAGGCATTGCTTTCTCTAGCTAAATGCTGGAGGTGTCTTGCTAGTACTACGACATGCTGGCGCGGGGGCCGCGTCGAGAGCGACATGCATGATTAGCTTAACTTCTGCTTCGACAAGAGTGGAGTATAGACAGCAGTGTATGTAGTGACCGTTCCAATTGCCGTAGCTTGCCGGAAACGTTTGGTCTGCTTGTCCATGTTTCCCATATACACCAAGTGACTCTGCGTAGAGGTTGCTCTAGACTTATTGTTCCGTCCAACTGGAACTGTGCGTTCCAAGATGGCAGAAAAGCATCTCCCCGTATCATGGTACTCACTTCCACGCAAGGACCAACTTTTTCTTCTTTTCATGATTCGGTTCAGCGAGCCTGTTGTCAGAGTATCCATTGGTGCATACATATTCTATCAGCTCAAATCCCTTGATCCGACTCTGCCCAGTGCTGAAATCATTACCCAGTCTGCATATCTTCAGACAGCCTACACCATTGCGCAAGCTGTTTCTTCCTTGATATGGGGGGCGGTGTCAGACTCACCGCGAGGTGGGAGGAAATTAGTTGTGCTGACGAGCTTGACGGGTTCCTGTGAGTAAACGGCCGTCAACCATAGTAGCAACGCTTCATGTCTCATCAAGTGTGGCTGGGAGCATGTTTCTAACCCACACTCACAGTGATTAGCTGTACATTATTTGGATTCATCACAAGCTTCGAACAAGCCGTAGTCCTTCGAGTTTTCGAAGGAATTACCAATGGCAATGTCGCAATGGTTCGGACGATGGTCTCTGAGGTTGTTCAGGAGAAGAGGTAAGTTGCTTCCTTGGATGTCTCCGTCCATTGGGGGTCTCCCGACTTTGCAGCTAAGCAGGGCATGCATAGATATCAAGCCAGGGCCTTCGCGCTCCTACCAATTGCCACCCGTATGGCGATAATCATAAGTCCGCTCCTGGCAGGCTGGACTGTTCAATTGGAGACGTCTGGAGATGGCAAAAGCTTTGTGAACAAACACCCATACGCACTGCCAGCTTTACTGAACGCTGGATTTCTTTTCATGCTCTTGCTGGCGGCATTTCTATTCCTCGAAGAGGTACGCTTCATCACAAAACCCATATTGGCGCTTGTTACTGACGCATCGTAGACATCGAAGTCGTTGCGGGACAGATTTGATCTCGGACTTGCCATTTCAGCTAGGCTTCGTACCATGTTTCGCCTCATCCCGGCAGGAGATTCTATGGACGCGCATTACTCGCCAATCAATTCCGAAGAGGATGACGGTGAAGAATTAGGCTTTATGAAGGAAGTCAACGGCAACAGCAGCTCCCAGGCTTCTGAGTCCCCTGGTACTCCCATTATGCCCTCTGGCAAGGATAAGAAGCTTCCCACACGCCGGATATTCACCAAGAACATGCTTCTCGTGCTTCTTGCCACAGCGTTGTATGAGATTCATCTCAACAGCGTCAGCATTGCCATGGCAAACATGCTTGTGGATCCGGTTTCTAGCAAGGAACAGGAGCTCTCTAGGATTTTACCATTCCGATTTGGAGGCGGCGCAGGGTTTCGACCAAAGTCGCTTGCATGGTATTCTACTGTCTTTGGTAAGATGTTTGCAAACATGAACAAGACACTGGACGGCCAATTTTGACTCACGCTTTCATCCTGCAGGTATTGTCGGCATCCCTATGCAGGTATTGGTCTACCCATGGCTCAACCAGCGTCTTGGCTGCCTGAAGCTTTGGCGACTGTTCTATCTTGGGTTTCCGCTCCTCTATTTTGCATATCCGTATGTTACCATCATCCCGTCCACAACACCACCACCGGCGGAAAAGACTGGTGTGGCGGTGTGGGTGTACCTCGTCCTCATCCAGACATGGACTGCGCTCACCACCAGCGTTGTGACGCCCTCGCAGCTTCTGCTGACCAACTTCTCATCACCTCACCCATCAGCACTGGGTAGGACGCATAGTATCACATTCTTCATGTCAATGACAGTCAGAGCCGCGAGCTCTGCCATGGCGGGGAATCTGTATGCTTATGGGTCAACACATAACATTACTGGCATCATTTTCTGGGTAAGCAGCGCCGTGTCTGTAGCTGCAATTGGCTTGACCCGGTTTGTGAAGGAGGGGAACGGGCATGAGATTAAGCTCGCAGGTGAGGAATGAAGGCCCGGCCTTGTTACAAATTTTCTCATCTTGATGGCAGACGACTAGATTAAGTAACCGATATTTGAGAAGCTCTCAGATTTCACCTCGGCTTGGTACCACATAATTCGGTCACTAGATTCTCGGGGCTTACAAGATGCGACTGTTGAGAAACGGTTGAATAGAGTTTCCATTTGGTGATTGCTCAAGGTCGTCCTGTTTGAGAAGGGAAGTATTTCATCCTCACGGAAATGATACCATTATTGGCAACACTCTGTTACACTGCAATAAGACACTAATTCATGTTTCGTACAAACCTCTCACTCGCCGTCTGACTGGTCTCGCTCTCCAGTTTCTTGTAGACGGCATCAATCTCCTCCTTGTAATCCTTCTCCACCTCTCTGCGGAGCACCAGCTGCTTCACGGTCAGCTTGATAGGCTTAGCCTTGCTGGCTAAGAACAGAGTCTGCCTTGGGATTGCAACTGCATTTGCAGAAACCTCATTGTGTGCCACGATGGCCTTCTCGTAGATGTCATCAAGCAGCTCCTCTGAATCTCTCTCCAGCAACTCATCATTCACCTCGATTAGTACGTACGGCGCAATGCGTCCTGCACCTCCGACCATGACGTGTCTGACACCTGGATATCTGACCACTTTAGTCTCAATATCTTGGGCATGAAACTTGGCCATCCAGATCAGTTTTGTCCAGTCATCAGTACGGGCCACTGATTCCCATCGGGTACTGCCGTCAACATCCTTGACCGGCTTCCACAGTTCCTTGGTGTCAATGGATTCGACGTCCTTGAACATTCTGTAGTTCCAGAACGCACACTGATAGATCGAGGGGCCGCCTCCCGGGGGTCTATCTATGAACATTTGATAGACATCAGCATCGTCGCCGTCGCCCAGAGCTGCGCCCGACCCTTCCAATTGAACCAGACGGACATGGTGCTCTGGAATGAACTGGAAGCTGTACCAAAGCTTCCTGTCAATGGGGTGAAGGGAAAAGCGACCACCCGACTCTGTGGCACCCATGACTGAGTTGAGTCTGGTATGCTCGCAGAGTGCATCTCCAACCACGCGATCAAGAGCAGAGCCGAGATAAGTGATGAACTCGAGTGACTTGAGGGACTCGCGGGTTTGTTCATTGTTGTACAGATCGACAATGGTAAATGGAAACCCCATAAGTCCGTCCACCTTGTTCAAGCGAAGCATCTTTTGGAAAACATCCGGCGGAAGCCCGACGACATCCGGGGGAGGCTGAATAACGCAAGTACCAGAGAACACTGCAAACATGTCAATCATTACAAGACCAGGCTGCAGTCTCATAGGGATGGCCAGAATCACGGATCGACCATGGAAGGAATCTGTGGATATTCCTCGAGGCCAGTGTCGGCGGGCGAGCCCGGGGGATGAGCACCCGGCCGCCCAAAACCCATTGTTCATAAAAATCGGCTTTGGGGCCCCTTAAATACAAGCCATTAGTGCATGTGAAGGGGGGATTGGATGAAGATAATTCCTTACCTGTTGTACCTCCTGTGTGGATGATGAGAATTTCATCATCCTTTGCTTCCTCGTAAGTCTTTTCGTACGGGTAGGGCTTCGCTCCATCGGCAGAGAGACACCAGTCCAAGCTTTTGAACTGCTGGACTCTGACTCCAGATGCCGCAAGCTCGGGCTCGGGGTTGAACGGCCCGCCCTCGGAGTACAGCCAGATCTTGCAATTGGATGACTCGAGCAACGCATCGAGGCCATCTTTCATGAACCTGCCATCAGGTACGAGGAACTAACCGACGTTAGCATGGAATGGAATATCTTCGAAACATGTTTGTGAACGTGGGGATCAACCTTGCGGCCTGTTTTGACAGATGCTGCAAACAGAAACGCGTATCGGACATCACTGGGACCGGAATATGCGACAGTATCGTTGTCCACTGACTTGCCAAATGTCTCGTCGAGCCAATGGGCAGTCGCATTGATACCGTCGGCATATTGTTGCCAGGTCAGTGAGCGATACCCCTCTGTCTCCCAGTCGGGCCCACTCGCGAAGCGCACGAGCGTGTGCTGCGGTTGCCATTTGGCGTTTTCATCTATCTTGCGGACGAACAGCTCCATACCAGGGGTGTTGCTCTCGGACCTCATGATGAACGATGCGGGGACTGTCAACTGAGGAACCGGGTAAATTTTGTCTAACGTGTTGGATCGATAGTGAGAGGCTCAGAGTGATATGATACAGCACCGTATCTAGCCCATCAATTTGTACAAAATCGTTGGACGCCCGAGCTGCGCCTGTTAGGTGCAAAGATCTCGGTGACAGTAGGGTAAGAGACTGCCATGGACAACGGCGACGGTCAAAGTCGGCCAGACTCACCTACTAGATGATGATCATGTTTCGCGGTGAACTCCCGAAGCACGTCCCGGGCTCGTCGTCACACGGCGCATGTGCATTATACGTTGGTCTGGCATACCTTGCATGCGGCCGTCCAAGCCAGCGCGCGCCCTACATAATTTGAATTTGGTGCTGGTTCGTGAACACGTAACTAAGCCATGTAAGCGAAAGTGGTATCGGGGCCGAGTATAGAGTACCGTAGTCCTTGATCGGATCTTCGGTTGTATGGCTCACCCCTTGGGGTGCGTCTCCGGGACTGGCCGCGGATAGTTCCGCCACACCTAGGACCAGGGTTAGCGAGTGGATAGTCTAATTGCATGAACAAAAACAATCAAGAGGCTAACGACACTTCGCAATCTGCTCATGTGCCGGCAACACCGGCAGTAAGAATGAGGCTTGGCATTTTGGCAACGGCTATCTTGGGCGGAGGAAGCATATCAGAACGGGCATCGACACCGCACATGCCGGGGTTACAATGGCCCGCCGATAGTTGCAGTGAAACTGATAAACAAACTTCTTAGAATGCAAGGCCAAGAAATGGGCTCCAACTAAACAAAAGAACCTCGAATAAACTTTTCATGGTGCCACGCTCTGCATCAAGGCCCCTGCACCTGCAACTGAAAGCCGCTCCAATTACCTGCGACGCGGGATGTTGCATCATCACGGATATCTTCCTTGGCAAATAATGTATCGCACACTGTGCAAAACTAGCAAGAACTCGAAAAAGTTCATGGGTTGTACAGAGAAGTGAAGAGGACGATGAGATCCTGCGAATCGTAGCGTTCCGTTGAGGCCATCGCTTATACTGTCAAATATCACACAACAGCGACCTGGCCACCATGTCTTCGCCACCACAAGCCCCTCCCCATCCACGCGACTGGAAAGTTGGTGTTGATGAATATTTGTCACGAAATGGAATCTGTTATGACAAGGCTGTAGCGTTAGAGACTGGAACATCATGCTACATCTGGCGCCTTGATGGGCTCAAGGACGCAGAAGCTTCGGCCAATGGCCACCAACAGGGCCAGCCAGCTATCATGAAATGTGCCGACAGCACACCAAAGTACCGCACGTTCCCAGTCTCGCCAGAGCGACTTCAGTTTGAGGTCAAGGCGCTTAAATCCAAAGCCGTCAGCGAGGCGTGCCGCCAGGAGCCGACTGTTCAAGTTCCCCACGTGCTACGGGAGACGAAGAACGGCTTCATCATGAGCTATGTCGGCGAGACGGATCTGCGATCGGTCTTCAAAATGGATGCTTCACTGGACATGATGAGCGTCGGGGCCCGTTTGGGGCGCTGGCTCGGCAGTCTGCACCGTGCCGGTATTGCCCTGGGTCCCGATGGGTGGGACTCCCACCATGATGAGCTGGACAAGTTTTATGCGCCCGGCGGCCTAGCTGAGAAGGCCATACAGGCTGCGATGAGTGAGGAGGAGTCCGAAAAGGTTCTGTCAGCGATGCGCGCCCCCGCTACCATCCATTCCTTGACACCTTGGGACTTTCGGCCGATGAACGTCGTGGTCCGTCTGCCTACAGGAGGTGACATGTCCCCTTCTCCTGGCCTCGCAGTTGTGGACTGGGAACTTTGCCACTATGGTGACCCGTCCAATGATGTTCGGATGTGGTTTGCCGAGGTTATTGTTTTGGAGGCAAAGTTCGGAGACAGGGGCTTGCTTTCATCCTTCTTGTCCTCTTACAAGCAGCGGGTTGGTGTTTCCATCGTCAATGAAGCCTTTGCATCCAAGGTAGCTCTCAGTGCCGGGATCTATATGTTGTGGCTCATTCCTATCAACCCGCGTGTCTGGGATTGTAATGATGAAGACGTCGAGACATGGAAAGGCATTAGCCTTGAATACATTCGAGCCGGGGCAAATGCTGACATTGAATGGTTGAAGAAGAGCTGCCTCGCGCCGCTGTTGGAGTAGTGAGATATTTGATGTAGCCGTTGCCCGAATAGCTCAGTCATTTTTTCTGTGGGATTTTTGTATTAATCTCCTTGCCTGCAGATGATCGAAGACAGCGATGAATTCGAGACTGGGGTTTTTGATTGCAAAATTACAATATGAAAATTCAAATTTCTTAAACAAATAAAATTTTCTATTCTTTTTATTTTATTTATTTATTATATATATTTTT
>PXOD01000141.1:0-21140 GCA_003012165.1 Paramyrothecium roridum | reverse complement strand
CCGCCGCCGCCGCCGCCTCCCCCGTCACGCGGACTGGACCCCGGCGTCCGGGTCCCTGTGGCGACCCCGCTGGACGGTCAGATCGGCTCGTACCAGCTCCGGCACGCCGACTGCGAGGCACTGCTCCGCTTCAGCGAGAGGACCATCTTTACGGTGGGCAATGCGAGGCTCAAGAGCGACTACAGGAGGCAGGCTCTTGTCCTGGGCGAATCGGTAAGTCGGTCATGCTCCGTCTCATCTCTATCGGTCCTGTTCTATGCATTCAAACCAACTCTTCTATGTCTTACTGTTCGTCTAACACGAGCCACCCCCGCAGAACCCCTTCCTCGTCCACGTCTTCCTCGCCATCACCTTCATCCACGACGCCCACCTCACCCCGGCCAGCAGCCCATCCGCCTCGCACCGCGCCTCACTTGCGTTCCACTGGTACCACGCCACGGCGCTCTTCGCCCGGCTCCTCGCCCGCCCGCACGACAGCCTCACCCCCGCGCAGCGCGACGCCCTCTGGGCCGCGTCGACGCTGCTCGGCGCCGCCGCCTTCGCCCACCTCGAGACGACGGACCCGCGGCGCGCGTGGCCCCTCAAGGAGGGCGACGACCCCATGGACCTCGACTGGCTCAAGCTCAGCGAGGGCAAGAAGGCCGTCCTGGCCGTCGTCGACCCCTCAAGGCCCGAGAGCCTCTTCAACTGCATATGGCAGGACGCCATCGCCCACGCGCTGCCGGACCCGGACACGCCCATCCCCTCGGAAGCCCTCCCCTCGTCCTTCTACCCGCTCCTCGGCCTCTCCGCGACCTCCACGTCCGCCTCGAACCCCTACCACGGCCACGCCTCCATCCTCGCCCAGCTGCTGCCCCTCGAGCTCCACGAGAACAACCTCATCAGCTTCATCACCTTCGTCGGCCAGCCTGACCCTCGCTACCGCCACCTCCTCCAGGCAAAGGACCACCGCGCTCTGCTCCTCCTGGCCTGGTGGTACGCCAAGATTGCTGGCTGCGGGTGGTGGTGGATGCAGACGCGCGCCGTGGTCGATGGCGCCGCCTTGTGCGTCTACCTCGCCCGGAACAGCGACGACCCGCGTGTTCTGCAGCTGCTCGCCTTCCCACGGGCGGCGTTTCGCATGGCCGGCGCGGACATGGGCGTGAAGGCCGTGGCGGAGAGCCTGGGCGAGACAACGGATCATGTCAGATTGAGCACTCGCAAGGGTTCTACAGCGCAGTGATACGTCATATCAAATGACAAATATTCAGCCAACCTCTATCGTAGGCGAGCGAACAGAGCAATTACAGCTCCAAATACATGGGATGACCCAGTTGACCTGAGAGCAACAAATAGAGGAAATGATGCAGGCAGAAGACTGAGAGTCAGAAACAAAATTCGAAAGCAACCGATACGCCCATCCAAGTCCTTCGTGGAATACCATCATCTTATCGTCTCAAAAGCCACCATGTAAAACGCCCGCAGCCATAACAGGCTCCCAATATGGACAACTTCAAGCTCCAACCTGAACCTGCCGTCCCGCAGCATGGGCCTCTTGGCCCTTCTCTCCTGCACCTCCACTGTTGCCACTCGCCGATCTTGGCATGAGGGGGTGTTCGGGATCATAGCCAACGGACTTGACGATCCCGAGACCCTTGGTGCGGCCCTCTCTGAAGAGCAGTCGGTCACCGGGAGCGAGATATTCGGGACGCTGCACGAAACGGAACGCCACGGTGGCTCTGTCGCCAGTACGGATAAGCTCTCTGTCAATGTCGATGATGGCGCACGTCTGCGACACAGGTCCTACGTGAAGCATGGCCTGGTACTTGGTCTTGATGGTAGTGGCGTGCGACAGGATCAAAACTGCTCTTGTTAGTTATCAAATTGTAAATGCAGTCAGGATAGTGTTACCCTCAGCAATGAACTCGCGGTGCACCTTGGGAGCTGGTTGGCCTTCCAGCTTAGGAAGCACCACCATTCCCTTCCGGACATCTTTGCGCTTCACCCTCTTCAGCGCAAAAGAGGCAGACTGGCCTGCCGATGCCGCCGGTACTCGTATCCTCTTTCGTTCAATCGAACGGATCGACGTTTGCGTGAACTGACCCAACGAATCTGGCCCAATAAGGATATTGTCGCCCTCGTGAGCCACGCCTGACTTGACAATGCCCGAGACAACGGTTCCTGTGAATGGCACAGAGAAGGTGTCATTGATGTGAAACTCGAATGGCGCATCCGAGTTGTATCTTCCGTGGTGTGGCAAGATGTTCAAGAACGTCCGTACGAGATCAAGGTTCTCGCCAGTGACGTTCGACACCAGGAAGACGGGGCATATGCGTTGACTGACAAACTGGGTCGCTGTGTTGATGCACTCCTCGCGGTTCTTGATGAACGTAGGGATCTTGCGTGCGCCGGGGCTCTTCATTATCTTGGTAATCTGAGTGATGGTCTCCTCGAGAATATTCGGTGGGCAAATGTCGATTTTGGTAACGACAACCATGACTGGGACGTTCAAAGCCAAGGCGATGCCCAAGTGCTCCTTGCTCATTCCAACTAAGCCGTTGTTGGCTGCCACCATGAGCAGGCAATAGTTGGGGCTGCTGGACAACAAGCCGAAGACAGTGGTTCGCAGGTATTTTTCATGGCCCGCCAAATCGGTAAAGGTGATTACCTTTGCGCTTCGCTTTCCAATCTCCTCCCATGATAGTTTACCTGATATTCTTAGCAAGGGTCATATACGCATGAGGTAGAGAGCTTACGGCCGGGAATATCAGAGGTTATGACACCGCCCTTGCTGTCAAATCCCATAATCTCCATGCCAACGGAGCTCGTCCGCCCGGTATCAATCTCGTGCTTGTGACGAAAGAGGTTGACTCGAGCCTTGCCTCGTCCGTCGTCGAGGTCTCCCTTCACTAACACACCAAGCATGGAACTCTTTCCGGCGTCGACTGCAATACATTGTCAGAAGCACTCCCCTGCGGCAGCGAGATTATGCTTACCATTTCCAACAACTGCTATCCGTGTTTCAATTACGTCTTCTATTCGGGGCGGTACACGGCGTATCAGAATCTTGCCGCTGCAGCTCTTGTCCTTGCTGGGGTTGGAGGTTGTGCTTGATGCCTCTTTGTCACCGCCAACATTCTTTGTGAGGAGGAGGTCGCAGTCAGAGCGGACAGCCTTAGCTGCGTCTTCCAATCGCGCATATGCCTTGTTCCATTCGTCGAGCATCAGGCTCATCGAGTCGCCGCTGTTCTCGTAGCCGAGCTCGAAGACGGCCTCACCATGGCCTTCCTCTATTCTGTCGGCGATGACGTCTTGGAGTTTAACTAGTGACTCTTCGTTTGTGCCTAGCAACAGGTCCTTGAGGGCAACACGGGGCGCAGAATCGGCTAGGTCCAAGTTGTCGAAAAGGTCGTCCAGCTCTTCGTGGTGTTCGGTGGTGGCCTTCTCGGTACTGGGTGCAGCTGCATGTCCCGGCTTTGATGCTGGAAAACGAAGGTTCTGCTGCTGCTCTACGTATTCGGCGAAGTCGCTGAGTGCCTACGCGGGTGGTCAACTACCAGTGATACATGCGAGGGCTTTGATGTCGTACCGACTCGCCCTTTCTCCGGTCGTGGGCTGTCTTCATCGTCTTGTTGGACATGGCGGCGGTGAGGTAATGCGACAAGCTAGCATTACACAAGGGTTCGAGTGATCATGGAATTGTGTAAGAGAGAAGACGAAGACGGGGGGCCGCAGCTTATCACTTGGTTTTAAACAAGAGTCATCAACTTTAATGGGACGCTGCGCCTCTTCCTGGCCGGTTGACTCGAATACTTTATTTGGGAAAAGGAAAAAAGAAGAGTCACACCTAGACAACGAGGCAATGCGTGGCAGGGTTTAGGTTGGCTGGAGGGGATGGTGAGTAACGAGTCCCTTGGGGGCGATAACCTGGTTTATCGATAAGAGCGCGCATGCCCCACCAAATTGTGGGGAGCTTGACGGAAGGTTGAGGCAGGTGGGGGACCCGATACTTGCAAGAAGCATGTGCATACGAGGTGAAGCTTCGTTGGCTCGTTGTGAACGCTGCTGGTAGATGAGATAAATTGATAGCACATCGAAACAACTAAACTTCACCGAACCCTGGCGCGAGGAGCAGAGAATAATCGAGAATAACTTTTTCTTCTCATCACAATATGTCAATACTTCTTATTGACATGTCTATGCGTCCAAGAGCCCCCATCCCTCCAACGCCATATCATGCAGGTACAGCCGAGACGCTCAGCTGCGGCTCGTCACAATGAAGCGGACCAGAGTGGCAGAGGCTTCAACTAAGAGGTTTCGTACCCTCCATGCCCCTTGCACTTCAGTCTTCCATGCCGCCAACCAGCTAGGCACGAAAGCTCTCCTCGCGCTTGCGTATACGTCATCATCAGAGATTCATAACGGGTTGGATGCGCAAATCAAGCCAATCCAGCGCGTACTCGGCAATTTCCATTAACAGCTCAGGTTACCGCTGAAGCCTCATTTTAAAAAGGAACCTGGGGCGATATCAAAACAACGCTATCGCCTGGAGACCGGATTAGGATCGTGCTCTCAAATTATTTGCTTGTCCCACACTTACCTCTCACAAACAGCATCTCGGATTTGCGGCTGACAGTCTTGACAAGGCATTAGTACTCAAGTGCGCCCTACGGAGCTGGGATGCAAACCTTGACCTCGTCATCGTCATCATCCTCATCCACTGTGTAGATAGTCTCCTCTACTTCGCCCAGGACCAGGTTGCAGTGGCTGTCGTAGGCCTAAGCACATCGTTAACGCCTTTCCACTAAGAAAGTCTCGATTGGTGGGCTCACATGGAGCTTGCCCTTGAGCTCTCGGTCTCCCCTGAGCTTGACAAAGACAACTTCATTCAAGAGCAGTCGGACCAGGTCAAGCGGCTCAGCCACGTGGTTGGACTCCTCGCCAGCGTCGGCCATGTTGTGTGAATAATGCGCTCGAGAGTTTCCTTCTCGTCAAAAAGGTTGGTTGAGTACCCCGCGTGCGACAGGGGTTGGTTGAGCGAGCGCGTGAGGCGATTCAGTCGTGATCGTGAAATGATATCTCAGATCCCGCAACGGCGGAAATTCTTCGGCGACTGCCCGTATGCTCATGCATGTTGCGGGGCGTAGCCAAGTGTACTTCCCATGCATTTAAGCCGTATAGCTACCCCAGGTTTACCGCTGTAACCCCAACTGCCGCCCAGAATGTGGCGTCCCGCGTCCAAAGACACCGTTACATGGACGCTTCTGCCCTTGCATCCTCCTCCTTTCCCCCACGAACTTCCTTTCTTTTGGCGCGTCGCCTTCCCATGATCAGTCGTCACGGGCGTCAATGGCTCTCCGGCGACCTCTCTGGCCGAAGCCTGGCCTTGACCGGCTCGCTCCACCCGCTATAGAGCTCCGTGACCCACTGAGAGCTACCAGACCCGCAGTGGGTCGACGACGATTCGCATCAGTGTCAACAGGCACGACCTCGAGGTTCACGACCCCTCCGATCCTGCCGGACCCTCCCGCTGTCGTTCGCAGTCGCTTCTCGGACAACACGCACGCAGCGCTATGCCCAGAATTGGACCGACTACTGCGCTCTATACGACGAAAGAATGTAGCCGAAATCTACGCCTCCTTCCAGGCTTGGGTTACGCTGTTGCAAAACTCGTTCCCGACTGATGCTGTCGTAGAGGAAGCCGAGGGCCTCTCTACACCTGTCTTTTCCGAGATCGTCCGCAGTTTGGATCCATTCATCATCGCCGACCAGGATGTTGGTGGTGGCCTGAGAATCTCACCAGGCGGCTCACAGTTCACGTCTGCTGCATATTTACTGGACGAGTATGGCATTCGTCTTCGCAATCGCATGGTTGTCCTAGGCATGCAGACCCTCATGTTCATCCGAATGAGGTCTCCACATAGCCTCCTACCAGGTGACTACGAGGTCTTCATGCGTTGCGCAGGAACAGCTATGGATTACCAGGCTGTAAAGCAGTTCTGGGCAACTATGGCCCGACGCGGCGATGCCGACAAGCGCACCATCAAGACTTGGACTGAGTTTGTGAAGGGCCGCTTTTTTACGGAACCACTATACTATCAGAATGACCGTACTCGTGTCGCGCAGCTTGCTCGCAGTATGTATCGAGAGTCAATCCCGATGCCTCCTGATCAATTGAGGCGCCTCGACAACATGCGATTGAGCCTCAACGCACTGAAACTGGAGCCGTGGAATCGTCTCCCAGATGACCCAGAGAAAGACATCACCCGCATGCTTCGCAAGCGCGATGGACATAGTTCGTATCTCCGCCATTGGGTTCGTGCGGATTATTACGGTTTTGTGATGAACGAAGAGCTTCTCTGCACGTCCATCATTGCTTTCGCCAGGTCATCATCTGTGCATGCAATTCACACTCTGATATTCCGTAATTTCTACAAGATAGATATTGTCAAGGACCCCGAGAACCCGGGCTATTTCCTTATAAGCGGTGGAATAGACATCAACCCTTCTTCGCCAGCTAAGCCCACAGTACGCATTCTCGACGCCATCGTGGAGGCTTTCGGATCCATGTCGCATATCGCACAAGCCTTAAACCTGCTCACGTTCATGTCGAAGCGCTACAACATCCCTATTCCCCCACAAACATGGTCGAATCTTCTTCAGTGGACGTACTTGTGCTCGTCGCGACCTTACCAGACAATGCGACGGATCCAAAATGCAAAGACGGCGGCCGTTGTGACGGCTGACCACGTGCGCGAAATCTGGAAGATGATGACCTCCAAGCCGTACAAGGTGAACCCTACCTTTGACGACTACGACTGCTACATCAAGACGCTTATTCTCAGGAATCAAATTGACACTGCGCTCGATCTCATACAAGAGTTTGGACTACCCCACTATCGAGAAGCTGTTCAACAGTACGAGGAAGCCATCCTGGACGAGCTACTTCGCAACGACGTGGCGGGCCTTGATCCAGCTGGCGCTGCAGCAGCTGCGCACAAACGTGAAAAGGCGGGGGTGCGTCGCAATCACATCCGTCACGCAATGTCAAAATGGTTTGCCGCCTTATTGAAGTCTGCATCCAAGAATCGGCGTTACCGGGAGGGACAATTTGCTCGCGTCTTCATTCCGGATCTTCTGCGCGAGTTCGGCGATGAATTCTTCTATGAAACAATCAAGTACCGCACCGCGCACGGCATCGTAACCCTCGAAAGGCCGGACGCTCCTCGCCGGGTTGACGGCTCCTATGAGCTGCGCCAGACCTTACCCCAGCACTTGGCGAGCTTCTATCTCAACAAGTCCGAGGCGACTAAAAACACGGAGGACTCCACGAAGAAAGAACGCAAATTTTTGTTTGAGGACTATGACGCTCTCGACTTCTCTGAAGCCCCCGTATCTCAGCTTCCTTTAGACGAATCACTTGACGAGGAACTGCTTGCAGACGACCTTTCTGTAAGGGATCAACCCGGAGGCGAGGCGTCCGTGGAGGAGCCTTCTAGGACGTGGCCCCTCGTGCGGACCATGAACGTCGTGCAATGGCGGAGAAGGCCGCGAAGGTCAGACTCAGCCCTCGGTAGCGCGCCTCGGTCAACAACCCCAGAGGGAGCCCAGTGGTGGGAGAAGCTAGAGGATAGATTTATTCTTTAAACTGGAGGAGATTGACTTGGTGGCCTTTGTGTATTATTCACGCCTGGTAAGGTTATGTAGATTCATGATATAGCATAGTGATAGCGAGCCATCAACACATGTGAAGGGAATTCTACCGACATCAAACATCCTAGCCTGCGCATACAACTGATGAATGGAGCAGTATACGGCAGACCGGCCCTTCTCTCCGAGGTGATTGAACACATGCCCATTCTATGGAGCCAAACCATCTTCAAGCACAACAATTTGACAATCTACGTGTCAGTCAGTGTGAGCCGAGCTTGCCAGGTTTTGTGAGTCAGAAATGAAGGACTCATTTGTGCGTCGCAAGAAACTGTTAGTCGCTCAAGACAAGAATTCATACACGCTTCATCGCCTTTCCAGTTTCTTTGACGTAGAAGAGCATTGAATCATTCCATTTCCAGGGGGTATCTAACACATAACATCTCTCATACAAACAAGGAAAATCCACCTCTCGGTCAAATTTCCTGGGGCTACGCCCGCCTATTCCCTTCGATGACATCTCCTTAGGTCCGGCAAAGCGTACAAAGACGCATCCTGTAGGTCTGCTCTGTGCGCGGATGAGATTTCCGTCCGTGTTATACAAATAAAAACATAAAGCGTAGAAATAGAAACGAATGAGCCCCGTTTTTCCCAAACAATTCTGTTATATCAAAAGATTTTGATCTGTCTGCGCAGAAAGAAGGCCGTGCCGCCAATGCTGTCATGGTTCCCGCCGAAACAATGGTGTTGGCCAAGTTGCACATGGGTTGCTAAAGGCCCGCAGATGGCGGGTTAATAGATGGTATCAGTTGGAGAATAGCGATATAGCCCTGCTATACAATATTCTGTGGCCGCCTGAATTTGCAGATAAGACGACGTGATTTGAAGTCAAAATGCCAAGCTAAATGGACGATGCAGCCTCGGCCAGAACACTCAGGAGACTGACCGCGGCACCGCCGATGCCGCCAGCAACAATCGTTTCACCCCACGCCTTCTTCCTAATATTACGGTCGTCGCGATCACCCCGGTCGCCTCGGCGATCGCGGTAGTCACGATCTCGGCGGTGGTGATCGTCCTCCCAGCCACCGCGGTGTCGTTCACTGCTCCGACGGTCCCGTTCAGCGGATCTTCTCTCGCTGTCACGGTGCCGGCCGGAGCCCTCTCTATCCCTGTGCTCACGGTGGCGGTGAGATGGTTGATCTCTACGCCTCTCGCGCTCATCTCTTTCCTTGAAGGAGCGAGGACTCTTGCTCTCAAGTTCGTGAGGCTGTGGGTCAAAGCGCACGTGGTTATCAGTCTTCTTCTTTAGAATCGGCTTCGGTGGAACAGTGCTTGATGGCGAGTCCTTTTTCTTGTCGGGTGGATTTACAATATAAGGGTAACTCTTGGTTCCCTTGTCCGACGTCTTATCGTCATCGTAATCAGTAGAATCACTTTCGTCCCAGAGAACGCTGTCATCATCGTCATCTTCACGACTGGACTTGGAGTCTTCTCTCGGGCGACTGAACTTTTCCGTCGATCTCAAGTGAGATTCCCTCCGAGATCTGGCAGCTCGACAGTCGGCACTCTGACGAGCATAATCGGCAATTTGCTCACGAGTGAGACGGCCTAGCACTGCGACATAGTCCGGTCGAGCTTCGTATCGCACGCCGGCACGATCGAGAACTTCAATGCTAATAAGTGACCGCTTGATTCGCGTCCATTGAGCATCCATTGGGATCTCCTTGCCGTATCGATCAGGAGCCAAGCGGGGCGTTGACCTAGGTGGAGCATTGTACGGCGGCGGCGCAGCCGTGTGGCCTGCGTACGGAGGCAGAGGAGGCATGGTACGAGGCGAAGTACCAGGATGGAAGACGGGGGAGCCTGACAGGCTTACATCGTTTGGAACAGGCATGTTCCGGTCCATGTGTGATGCAAGATACTTTGGGCTATTCGCAGCGGACGATTGGATGTAGTCAGGGTAAGGGGCCTGCAGATGCATACCTGCCATGCCGGAATTGAGCGAGTCCATGGCGACCAAGTCCCTTGTTGAAATGAGGGCCAGCGCGTCACTCGCATCTGTTCCCGTGTCTTGGGATGAGTTGGACTGACGCTCATAGGGAGGCTGCATGAGCGGTGGTGGAGCAGGTGCATGGTCCGGCATGCGGCGCTCGGCCTTCATGCTAAAGAGACACTTTTCATTGTCGATGGAGGAAAACATCTCTTTTCCGGGGGATGCGTTCGCCTCATACTCAAGCAGGCCGCGGACTGTGGGAGGAGACCCTCCATTCAAAGAAGACATGGCTTCCATCTCACGTATGTAGGCACGCAAGACATCCTGTAGCACAAAGTGGAACGAGTCAGCATCAGCCCGAAAAGGCGGCGGATTTCATGCAGGTATCCGGCAACTGCACGTGGCTAGAAGAGAAACCAACCTTGTGTTTGCGTAGGACATCCGGGGAGAAGCCTTCTTTCTCGAGCTCTGTCTTGAACTCCTGCCAGAGAACGTTGCCTCCATCGGAGAAGCCGCTGTCCCGGCGATTAAAGACCTTTTTGGCAACAGCATCAAGCTTGTCCTTGATATCCTCAAGGCCGGTGGAGGAGGTTGCGGGAGCAGAGTCTACGACGGCGGTTGGTTTGGTGGCTGGGTTGTGAAGCTGGACGGTGTCGAGAAACATGTCGACATTGACCTTTTCATTTGCCAAGCGGTTGCGAACAGCGGCTATGCGATCGGGCCCGGGGCCTTGGTCGTCGGGACCGCTCGGACCGTTGCCGTCGCCATACTTGTCGAGGATGGTCTCGAGCTGCTGGAGGGCAAAGTCACAGTCCTCGACGAGGGGGCGAAGTTGGCGGGCGTAGACGGATGCGTCGGCGGAATTGAGGAGCGAGTCCGAGTCGGCAGCCTCGACGCGCAGGTGTCGCAGCGCTAGATGTAGTTGCCGGACGGCGAGGGCTGCATCAGCAAAGGAAGCCGATGACTGCTTTGCGCGCATGTACAGAGTTCTGGCGAAGGCGTCGACGGCGTCGATGAGCTCGACGGTGTTGCCGTTGCCGCCGCTCATGGCTGGCAGTTGATGGAGGAAGCCTCCAGAGGTATGAAGTGGTGGTGGTGGTGTAATGTGAATGGAAGCAAGTTGTTTGCTAGTGGCTCAGAAAGCGAGGGGATGTGTTGAGCTTTCGCTTCCGCTTCAGAACCGTGAGTAAATGGTTTGAAAAGACAAAGATGACAAGACGTGGTACAGTACAGTAGAGAGCGAAGCGAAAGCGTAGGAAGGAAGGAGATGTTTGCTTACCTTATGGTGGGGATCGCTTACAGGCGGGATGTAGTTATACGGGCCTTTGGTGGGGGGGAGTCGAGGAGTGAGGGTGGCCGTGAATGTAGCAATGGTGTACTGTAGACGCCGGAGTTCAGCTCATCACATCACCCACTCGCGCTGGCCAACGCAACTGACGTCCCTGCAGCTACCAAGGTGCTGGACTGTGCGCGCGCGAGGCTGGGCCAGAAAAAGATCAAAGGATGAATTGGATTTGGGGGCGTGTAAGTCAATCCTCAAAGAAGATGTTTCGCTAGAGTGGGTTGGGGGGAGGGTATCCAGGAACAGGAACGGATGACCAGAACAGGTTTTGGCGAGGGAGACGAGGACCTGACCCAAGCGAACGGGAGGGCGAGTCAATGATGAAAGAAGGGTTCCCGGGGGACGGGAAGAATCCAAGAAGAAGCAAGGGTCTTGAAAAGAGAAAGAGAAGCGTGTGGATATGGAGGGGGATGGAGCACGTTGCCAGGATTAGGCTGCCATGGCTGTGGTTCACAAGTCCGTCATCACGGGGAGACATTAGCGAGTAGTGCCCCTTTGGCTCCAACACCAAGTGCCTGTCACTTGATGGGCGCCGGGCTGTTCTGCTAGGCTGGGCCGTGGGCTGGGCTGGGCCAGGCGTGGTACAACAGCCCACACTACCTCTACCTGCATTCGCCTGCGCAACGCTGCATGAACCACGAAGCTATGCATGTACCAGGGAGGTCTCTGGGAGTGGGAGAGAGTTCGATGGCGCCACGGGCACTAACGCCAAGGTACGGCACGAACGCCTCCGCCGTTGCCAGCATCAAACACACACACGCGTTGCGCTCTGCAATTGGAGGCGCTCCAGCTTCGGATCGGATCAACGAGAGAATGAAAGAAAAAAGGCTGACTGCTTTTTGTGGTGCATGACGAAAGGACCGCCCATCACAATTTCACCTACCATCACGATCTATTATTTTTTGCCTTTTCCTGCTCCAGATCCTGAGACTTTGTGTCGTGCTGATCAGCGACTATTTCTGTGTCGGTTGCGATCCGCCGACGGAGCAACCTCCTGTGCTGTGCTGTGCTGTGCAAGGTACCCTGCAGCTACCTTACTTCGTCCAGCGAGCAACCAGCGAGCCAGAGGCAGTGGAAACGGGAGCCGGGGCCAGAAAGCAAAGGCCGGGGATCGAGGGGCTGTGACGTCGCCAATAACATCATCGTCGGGGGCCCCCCTTGTCGCCTCTTCCCTTCTGACTCTTCCCTCTCACCCTCCATCACACGCCTTCGCCCAATGAGGCACCGCCTTGGCCAATGCACTTTGGGCTTGGGCCCAGTCCGCCGTGCTGAGAGCCCCACAGAGACCCCGTTTCCTCTTCTGCTTTCTTTCTTCCTCCTCTGCGGCACATTGTCTGGCTGCGTGTGTTGAAAGAAGAAGCGCCCCTCCCAAGCTGCAGGCCAGGCCAGGCCAGGCCCTCGTGGCTGGCTTGCTGCTTGTGCTGCGTCGCTGAAACGCAAAGGCCAAGCAAGGCATACAGGGCAGCGCACAACAAAGAAACGATCTCCTCCCCTCTGTAACACTATTGCTGGAGAATTCGGTGCGGCGCTGACGTACATTACTGACCTGTACAGGTGTCTCCCACTTGCCCAGTATTGTACAGTGCTTCCCAGCGTGCTATTTTGAGCAAATACGTCAGATCTATGACATTGAGTCACTTGTGTGCGCGAGCGATGCTTTGAGCTGTACGAGCACGCACTGCGTAACAGCTCGTTTTCGAGTCAGTCCGATGGATACGGCACAGAGCTTCTAGCTCGACTCGATTCTTCTACTGGCCCGGCCATGTCCGCACCTCGTGTCCATGTGGTGGATCTCCGGCTCAACGTCCGAAAGAGGCTATGGCCCAGCAAATGCCTACAGCGGAGCCTTGAAGAGGAAATCAAGAAAGAAAGAAAGAAAAAAGTACGTGGTGGTGGAGGCCCAGTAATGCACCGACCATGCATGCAGAAACCCGCACTGCCCGTCCAATGGTCTGCGTTTGCAAACGAGAGCCCACCACCTCTGCAGACCGAGACAGCACGCACTAGTGTTTGGAGAGGCCTAGTCGTCCTGCAAGGCATGTCCCAAGCCTCGCAATGTGGCGCCTGGAGCAAAAAGAACAATTCGATCAACCGTCTTGGCCTGGACTGTGGCTGCCGAACTCCGGCTAAGGTAGCCATGCAGATGGAATACGCCCATGCAGACCCAAGGCCACCTAGCTGGAGGCGAAGCATGATGGTGGTGTTGCAAGCCCAGATGCTTCTGCTCTCGGATAGGCCGGCTTGCAACATTATTTTACCTACTTGTAAACTTTCCACTATCGAGAGATGCGTGACGCTTATGGATCCGTGTCTTATGCAAAAGTAATATCCTCTGTTCGAGACTATTCTCGCAGTGTTGCTACTTAGTCGGCGCCGTGCATGCGCTACCGTTACACCGAGATGTCTCTTACAATATCGGCATTGCTGTGGAGGCGAATTTGAAAATCTCATCGGCCGCAGCACATTCCAGCTTACAGGTAGCTACGCCCATCGCAGCGGAGCCCCGACTCCTCGCACCAACTGTCCTCGCCTTCCGAACCCCAATGACACTCCGACGGACAAGCATCGTAGAACTCGATTTCGCCATCGTTGCCGCCGGTGCAGTAGAACTAGCTGTTTCTCTGATGCTTTCCGTCGGTGCTTTGTCCCCGTTCCTGAAGAGCCTCCTTGATCTGACGAGAGTAATCCCCTATTCTCTGTCAGCCACTCGAATCGCTTGTTTAGTTGGTGTCGGGACCCACGCACCCTTGTTCAAGAATTCGGCACCGCAGTAGAGAAGCCTGGGAGTGCAGTTGCCATGGCGAGAGACACAATGGCAGCTGTGACTGCGAGTGAGCTGAGAATCTTGACCATCGTGGATGCTATGCTGGTAGCCTGAATTGAATTTCAGAGACGCTACCATAGCTTGTCACTTTGGGACAGAATACTTCAAGCAGTGGTGAACTCGTGCCTTGTAGAGGAGCAAACGGTAATTTTAATAAGCCAAATGTAGGTGGAATTGAGGCTCGTCAACGTTTTCAATCTCGTCATGTCGTATGACAGGCGTTATTCTCGCTAGCATGCATCGACAAAATCTGCGATCAATAAGTGTCACTGTATTCCTTCAGATGCGTATAGCCGCCATCCAGAATTATCGGCACCATGTTCTTACGTGACTTACTGAGCCAGCCTTCATGTCCAACGTTTCTCCGAATCCAAGTAGATTTGGTTTGTGCTCTTGGAGCACCGTGACTCACGGCTATACGCATCAAGAGCGAACCAAGGCTACCCCCAACCATCTTGATTTTGACCATGTGATTAGACTCCTAACTCGTTCTCGTCTTGTGTCAGATGTGAAAAAAGGCACTAATTCGTTTATACTACGGAATATGTTGGCCATTGCTACTAAGAGCTGTTCCATGAATCCCTAAGGATTTGGGTCCTTGGACCAGGAGACTTGACACATAAAGTGAGACATGAAAATAACGGTTCTCAGGCTATTAGTCGGTGTGGATAGTTGCTGTGGGTTGTCCAAGGGCGCCCCACGTTGGTTCGGTACTAGATTCGTTCTACACTCCCGACATGATATGGTGCTGCTTGTCCTATCATACTATTCCTTGTGCAGATTCACCCAGCCAAGTTTGGAGATATGGCTCGATTCAGATAAGTTTCAGTCATATCGGACTTTGGTGAAGCCGATCATGGATGTGCTTGTCTCCCGTCGTTCTAGGCAGAAACTTTTGAAGACCAAATCTTCGGTGCCTGTCTAGAACAAATGGACGAATTTGGCCAACTATACTAAGGCTGGGCTAGATGCATGTCTTCCATTCCTGCGGGTCGGGCAGTATTTCCATTACAATAGGCAAGATCTTCTTAATCATATCCAACTGGGGCGTGCGGAAATCTGGTTTACCTTACTACAAAGCGGCCCCCCCTCCACACCCTCAACTGCCATTCACTCCCGTGGCGTAGTCTAGGCAGCCGTTTAGCATCCACAAATCCAAGAGCTTTCTCTCGGACAAAGGATTCGATTCTGCTGCCTTTTCAAAACGCCTTGGCTGAGACTTCTTCCCCTCAGGTACATTCAAGTACCTTTTCTTTATCATATGGCATCTAGCGGAAGCGTTTGAAGCTCGAGTCTCCACTCATGGCATCGGTCTCTTGAGATGAGCAACAGCTCCTGATGCCAGCGCATACAGTACCAATTGCCGACTTCTGCTACAGCCATTCTACAGTATAACCATTCCAATAACCCAAATTTACAATAAGCTCGCTCTTACACAGTCACGTAGTAGAGACTTTCTGTACCCACGTGATGTCCCCGCAAGAGTATGGCTGTGCAGATAGCTGATGAGCTGTTAAGTTCCGACTGCCACAACCCCTCAATCTTGAGCATGGACATTGCTTACGGAGAGCTCGTCTATTTACTACAATGCCTCTTTGTAGAATTTGTCTGGGGCTTGACTTTCTCAAGATCACCCAGAAACGCGTGGGGAAGTCCTTTCGGTTTCCAGTGGGTTCCAATTGGTCGTTCTATCATTCTCCGGACGCTTCACGTTCTAATGCGCTAGATATGTTGACTGTCTTTCACAAATCTTACGCATCCCTTTTACGCAGCTCTGAATCTTGCGATTTCTGTCGTCTTGTTCGAGCACAAGTTAAAGATTTCAATGACGATGATGAATGGGGCTCGCGTGAGGTGGGAGCAGATAATTTCGAGTTCATCCTCACGGGGATAGACAACATAGATGGCATCCATGTTCTACGTCGCAAGAAGACGTATAGATTAGAGCACTCAATTCTCACCTCCGTGGCGGGTATTGGCTTTCACCTTGACGATGGTGCGTTCACCAGGGAGACTGAAGCTTCGGGACCACTGTCACTAAATGTAGCCAGGTACAATGAATCCGTTGAGTAGCATCATCCAGGGTCGAAAAGTTCCATTATCACCTCAATCGCCTTTGTTACTTGGCAAGATTAAAGAATGGGCCAAGCAATGTGCTGAACAACATGAACATTCAACACATAGCCCGACGCTTCTACCCACCAGAGTTTTGGATGTCCATAACTGTGCGCAGGAAGTCGTACTTTTCATATCCAACAACACGGAGGGCCTTTACACGGCACTGAGCCACTGTTGGGGTTCTTCAAAGACTCTGACCCTTTCTTCCAAGACATGTGAAAAGTTATCCCGTGGTATTCCTATGGGTGAGCTACCGCAGAGCTTCAAAGATGCCGTCTGGTTAACGAATCAACTTGGGATACGCTATCTCTGGATCGACAGCCTATGCATCTTCCAAGATGACCCTCAAGATTGGCTCAAGGAATCGCCTCGAATGGACAGTGTCTACGGCCATGCGTTTCTCACGATCGCCGCTTCAAGGGCTGTCAACAGTAATCACGGTTTCTTGGGCGAGCGGCGGCGCGAGTATGTTCCACTGACACTCCAGACCGATCAAGTAGCAGGAGAAGTGCTCGCGTTCAAGATTCCTCCCGAACATGCAAGGCAGACAGACATGATTGTGGAACTAAGAGATGAGCCTCTATCTAGTCGTGCCTGGACCTTACAGGAGCGCTGTTTATCTCGACGCACCTTACACTTTTGCCAAGATATGATCTTGTTCGAATGCGAGAACGGAGTCATGACGGAAGATAATTACTCCTTGACCTCTTCTTACAGATTGAAGGATTACTCGACACCAGCTTCCCAGCAAGGATGCCGCCAAGACTGGCGCCAGATAGTGGAAGAATACACGCGACGGAGCCTCACTATGGAGGATGACAAGCTACCCGCAATTGGGGGCTTAGCAGCACAGTTCTCATTGGACTCAATTATCAAAGGCGAGGCGTCAGTTTCCGGAAACCGGTACCTTGCTGGCATCTGGTACGATGATATCATTCAGGGGTTGTGCTGGTCTACCTCGGGAAAGAGTGCACGCCCACGAAATTATCAAGCACCCACGTGGTCATGGGCCTCTGTCAGGGGCCAGATTCACAACGCTGCCGCCCATAATTTTTCCAGCGCGGTAGAGCTTGTGACTGTCGAGGACGCTCATGTAGACCTTGAAACTCCTGGGAACTTGTATGGAAAGGTGACGAGTGGCTGGCTTCACTTGAAAGCGCTCCGGTTCGAGTTGCTTTACGATAGAGACGAACAGCAGTTTACGGTTCGTGAAAGGGATCTTGAATTCAGCGTCGATGTGGACTGGGATGAGGATGTGGGCCACCTGCTAGATGTCAACCTGTCCACACATCGTTCAAGCAGACCAGTGGGTATTTCTCTAATGCCTCTATGCTTCTTACGGGAAACAGCCGAATATGCACTCAATGCGAGTGCTGACGACACGGCGGGGCCCTTTTTTCTTCTACTCAGGGCAGCTACCAACCCGCCTCATTCATTTGCTGGAATGCCGGTATTTCAAAGAATTGGCTTTGGTATGGCTGGTCCGATAATCGATGACCACATAATCGAGCGCTATCGTAGATTAGGCTGGGACGAACAAATCATAAAATACGTCACTGACTCAATGGCTAAGGGCCATCTGGAAGACATTATCATTGTATGAACTTACATAGTTTCAAGAATATACGAGGGCTTGCTTACTATCTTGAAGACTCTTTCACGCGTACTTAAGCGCGACCTCAAAGTTAACCAACGCCCACATCACAACACAATTGTGTGGATTATGCTTGATTCGCCTTTTGAATTTTCTTCATGGACAGGCTTCGCAGAATCATGAGTCAACATGGTGCGCAAAAGCAGTCTGTAGCTAAACTTATTAGCCAGCTCCGTGAGACCGGGTTCTGGGCGAGGGTGCTATCATCCTGTGAGAGATCCCAACCTTGTGCCAATGGCCTGCATTGTTCTTCCATATGACTCTTTCTTAGTTTGAAATAGCTTGCCATGTGGTCAGAACATGGTCCAGCTGCATGGGTTGCTTGTTAAGCACTCGTGGTTGTTACAGGTTGGTAAAGGCACATTTTGTCTTCCAAAGAGAACAGGATCTTTACTTAGCTTGATACCGACTGAATGGCTAGAATGAGTTCCCCCTTATTATCTAGGAATGAGAAGATTCTTGTGGCCGAGGTTCTGATGAGTGAGAACATGGACAGCGGTCGTCACAATTTGCGTGCTTCGCTCGTCGTGGCTTGGCTAATTATTTTTAGTGCGAACCACATGTGCCCGACCAATGTGGGTATCCGCTCACACGATACCTTACTCTAACAAAAGAAGAAGTCAACACCACAGCAGAGAGCCATTCTAAAGCGACTTAAAGTACTGATTCAAAAATGGCTGTGGCCCCTGTCAATCAAGAATTTACCAGAAGCCTGCCCAAAGTTGAGGTACATCCCCAGCCTCCTTCACCAGCTCCCCGCAGGTAGGCGTACTCGCATGCCTTCTTTGCTAACAAGATGCGCACGACTAGCTGCACGCGCATCTCACGGGCAGCATCAGCGTGCAGACGCTTCATGAGATATGGCAGAAGAAGACGGCCGCCGAGGGCGTCACCTCCCTTGAAGACCCTTTGATCGCCCTGCCTCAGGACATGGTCAACTTTGACGTGTACAGGTGCGTCGTTGCTGAATTCGTCATCCATCACGGGCTGGTCTCATAACAACCCGTCTAGATTCTTCCCTCTCTTTGATAACTACATCTACGGCCTCTGCAACGACATTGACGCCGTCCGGTACGCCACGCGCCAGGTACTGCGCGATTTTGAGAAGGATGGCGTTCGCTACCTGGAGCTTCGCACGACGCCCAGGGAAGTGGCTGGCAGCATGTCCAAAGATACCTACGTATCCGCCGTGCTCGACTGCATAGAGCACTTTGGTCGGGAGAAGATGTCGACTTACCTCATCCTCTCCGTGGATCGCAGGAACACGCCCGCCCAGGCCATGGAGGCAGTCGACCTAGCAATCAGGCACAAGCACAGGGGTGTCGTCGGCGTGGACCTGTGCGGTAATCCCCTAAAGGGAGACGTTGCGACCTTCCGCGACGCCTTCGAGAAGGCCAAGGCGAACGGGCTCAAGGTGACGCTGCATTTCGCCGAGGTGCCGGAGTCGTCGACGACGGAGGAGCTTCGGACGCTGCTCTCGTACCAGCCGGATCGCTTGGGGCATGTAGTCAACGTCCCGGACGACATCAAGGAGGAGATTGCAAGCAGAGGTCTCGGGCTGGAGCTGTGTCTCTCCTGTAACGTACACGCGAAGCTCATATCGGGCGGCTTCGCAGACCACCACTTTGGGTACTGGAAGGACAAGGGCTGCCCAATCAGCCTCTGCGTCAGTGCTCCATGTTCCAAACACCCTATCTCGAGCTACTGACATATTTCTTTCTTATAGACCGACGACGTCGGTGTCTTCCGCAGCCCTGTGTCGAACGAATACCTCCTGGCGGCAGAGCACTTCAACTTGAGCCGCGAGGAATTGGTGCAGATTAGTCGGAGAGCAATCGACAGTATTTTTAGCACCGACGTGGAAAAGGACCGGATGAGGAAGTTGGTGTCTGAGTTTGAAGCAACAGTATCGAGTGCATAGGGCTTGGGTAGACAAGACATTGCAAAGACGTGGTAGAATAGATATAGAGCGGAGAGCCGAGCGATGTACCCTGCCATTGGTCTACATTGCATGATAGAATAAATTGAGCTTGGGCTTTGCAATATCTAAGAGACATAACAGTATGAGAGATACTTTGGCAGTCATAATACTTGTCAAGCATGTACACTCTTCATCAGACATTATATCTCATTCCATTTACTATGTCATGTACATCGCATCAACCATCACGCAACTACTTCACAACTCCCACCACAATCCGTAAATTTTTGTCACACCGTCCCAATGCATCAATTCCCACCCTTCAACGCCTCCTTCTTTCACATGCTTCAAAAATACACCCGACGATCAAAGCGACTAGATGAGGTCGTGGTCGCAGACCTTGCCCGTGCCGATGGTGACATCGTGGACGTGCAGCGAGGCCGCGTCGCGCACGTGCCTGGTGAAGGCGATGGTGGTGTTGGCGGGCGTCTTGGGGATCAGGTCGACGCCGTCGGTGGCCAGGACGCTGATGACGTGGGCGGCGGCCTTGGCGTTGTTGGTGATGACCTCGGGGTTCGGGTTGGTGATGTTGTCGCAGGCCTGGTGGTAGCACGCGTCCTGGGCGGCGCCGGTGCCGGTGAAGAGGCCGCCGACGGGCTTCTTGATGACCTGCAGGAAGGGCACGTAGTCGGTGCCGCCGGTGAGGCCCACGGGCACCGTCTCCAGGCCCTTGCTGGTCAGGTAGTCGACGAAGAGCTCCTCGACGACCTCGGAGCCAGGGGGGCCACCGGGAGCGGCCCTGTCGCCCGTGCCGTCGAAGACACCGTAGAAGCCGCGGGAGACCATGTCGAAGTTGACGTAAACAAGGAGGTCGTCGACCTCGGCAGGCGTCAGGTTGTTGACGTAGAAGCGAGAGCCCCAGAGGCCGTTCTCCTCGGCACCCCACCAGGCGAAGCGCACCTTGAGGTTGGTGGAGAAGTGCGAGAGGCCCTTGGCCAGCTCGAGGATCAGCGAAGAGCCGGAGCCGTCGTCGTTGATGCCAGGGCCAGCGACGACGGAGTCGAGGTGAGCGCCGACGGTGATGAGGTTGGAGCCGTCACCGCCCTTGGTCTCGGCAATGACGTTCTGGGTGATGCGCTCCTCGATGAGCTGAACAATCTGCACGAAAGCCTCGATCTCCTCGCCAGCCGCAAGGCGGGCCTTCAGCGCCTGACCGGGCTCCTGGTCGATCAAGCCCGCGGGGACGTAGTCCGGGCTGGGGTTGGACAGCGAACCGGCCGTCAGCCTGGCAGGGTCCGAGTTGTACAGCACGACGGCGACGGCGCCAGCGGCGGCGGCGGCCCTCACCTTGCCGGCAAAGGTGGTCTCGTCAGGGCAGCGGCCACGCTCGACGAGCACGATGTTGCCCTCGGCGCCCAGGCCCTCGTAGTTAGCGGCGTCGCAGGCCGCGGCGCCCTCGGGGGCGTGGACGAGGGGTAGGGTGATGCCCTCCTCCGGGGTGCTGGGCGTGTAGGTGAGGGCGACGGTGCGGAAGGACTCGCCGCCAACGGAGACGCGGGCGGCGGTGGTGTTGGTGAAGAGGGCGGGGAAGTCCTGCTTGCGGACCTCGATGCCCTTGAGCTTGGAGACCTCGCCGAAGATGTAGTCGACGGAGGCGGC
>PXOD01000140.1:0-28384 GCA_003012165.1 Paramyrothecium roridum | reverse complement strand
AGCTCGACTATTTCCGCCGCTCTCCATGGATACCCCAGGCCAAGGAACGGAGTCGACTCTCGTTCAGCGGTTTCGTTTTCCTACTTCGGATGATCATCCATGCCGTGCTGGCCAGGTAACCCGGACAAGAAGCAAATTGCAAGCGCAAATAGACGCAAGAGTGGTTTTNNCACTGCCGGGGGGGGGGGGAAGTTAGCTGGTCAATGTTTGCCGTCGCCAACGAGCCACAGGCCGCTTGCATGTTGTATCTGGCAGGGGAAAGCCGCATCGTCGCCCGTGCATCTGGCGACAAATCTGGCCGTCTCGCGGCAATCTGCACGTTTACGGCTGCAGCAATAGTCTCAGATCGTCCAGCAATGATCGAGCCAACCATGACTGACGCCGCAGGTCCAGCGTAGCACCAGGGTTCGTGGCGGTCCCGGGGCCCATAGTTTCCAGGATCTTGAGAATCCTACGGGGAGCGTTGCCTTCGCACGAAATCCCCGTCGTCTAATGTGAGCTTGCCTGTCAACTCGTCCCAAACCCCTGTATTTTTTTTTCTCTTTTTTCTGCTTCTTCTCGTCTTCTTTGCCTTTTCGGGGTTGACGTTCGTCTCAACTACACCTGTAATTGCGACAGGACAAACCCCATCTTCAACTCCATTGGCAAGTGTCACCATCCCAGCTTAGCCTCACGAGGGATCGAATACTGCCCGGAGCAGTCGGGCCAGGTTCAGGTAGACCTTCGCCGCAGTACAGTACAACCATCAGTTGCTGTGCCTTTTTCGTTGGTATGCGGAGGCTCCACCGCGTTCGGACTCTGTGCTCGCACCAACATCCGTGCTTCCATTGTTTCAAGCAAGGCTGTGTATCAGGCAAACCCCTGATCACCGTTTCCGCTTTTTATATATCATGTTCCATTTATGTTCTTTGGGGCCTTCGGTGGGTTTGGCCAAGCTTGGTGTGTTTGGATTCTCCTTTCCAGGCCGCACAGCTCTGTCATTTCGGTTCGAGCAAGCCATTGAGTTTGGGTTCGCACTCGGACCAACCGAGTCCCTGTCACAGATCTTCGCGGGCCATCAACGTTTCCAGAGATAGAAACTTGCCACTTCTCGTGACTGGGGCAAAGCATCTGAACATGGAGCCGTGCATGTGAGAGATTGCTTAAAGAAGAAGTCAATGTTCGTCCCGGCGTTGTTGGCCCGGCAATCGCACAACGCATGTGCTTGATGCCGAGAAATCCCAGATGCCATGAATAGATGCGGTTTACATCATCGACCCCAGAACTCGGAACCGGCCCATCATAAGCTGTAAGCGTGTGGGCAATGCTCTGCTTAAAATATTTGGCATCCAACACCTGACTCGATCACACGGCCAGACCGGGAGAGTTGGGGTTTGAACACGTATCGTAGGACATGATCCTAACCCACGGGCTTAGATGCTACGAGTGGACACTTGTGTCAGATTCGTGGCGCAGGCTCCTTCGTCGTAAAGGGGCGGAGGCAGAAGCGTCCTTGCCTCAGATATCATCTTTCAATAGAATGATCAACCTTGACCGTTTTGGTCGAAGAAGAAGTAAGGATACTCTCAAATTTAGGACGATTGAGGATGAATGAACCACATAGATTTATCTTGGAGTGCAATGAATAGGGGGGTTTCTACGTTTTATTACCCCCAGATCCCGACAGTGGAGCACACCTTGGGTCTCGCACATAGCCCCATCTCATGAGCCAGTGACAGCAACTGGTGAAATGGGCCAAAACGCAATGATATATTATGCTAAACGGTTGATAAAATACTTCATGCCATAGAGGCCTTCAAATAAATATCTGTTAAAATTGAAAATAGTACTAGAGTATTAAAGTCGTTGTATTCCACAATTATAAGGTACGAAACCTTTGTCGTCTGACTGTAGTAAACCGTCACGTGAAACAGTGAGCATGCGGCCCTCAATCGTGCACTACCCTGTACCTTACCCTGTACCTGACCGCTTCAACCTATCTAACCATGTCCAAACTGGCTGGCCTTGGTCGTGGTTTCACACATATACGACAGGCAGAGCGTATGACCCCATGTTCTTGTAAGGAAAAAAAAAACGCTTTGCCTCGAGGTGGTTTCCATGTTGAGTCGTGAGCTCATCACACGCAGACGCGTCTTTGGTGTCTCCAGAGAATGGAGGTGAAGAGGAAACCGCCTAAGGCCAACAATGACCGGATCATCCTACAATTTGTGCGTTATGTCCAGGTATTGTGTTGTTGGTGAGAAACCTTCTCATACATCCGTAGGACTATGACTGTTTTTACGCCCAAGTCGTCGAGAGCAAAAACCCGCCTCTCAAATCGAAACCGTTGGGTATCAGGCAGAAGAACATCCTCGCAACATGCAACTACAACGCCCGGAAGCTTGGAGTAAGAAAGCTCATGCTTGCCACGGAAGCAAAAAGGCTCTGCCCTGAGCTTGTTCTGGTAGACGGCGAGGATTTGACTCCCTTTCGTGATACAAGCAAGATTCTGTTCAACTTCCTCCGATCCCATTCATGGAACCACAAGGTCGAGCGACTGGGATTCGACGAGGTTTTCATGGGTGAGTGCACCTTGTAACGAGGATAGGCGCGTCACTGACTAGAGATCGAAGATGTCACTGACATGGTGGAGTACAATATCATGTGCCTGAATCAAGGCTCACTGGCAGATTCCTTCTTTTACTTATCAAAGGACAACCCCCTGCTTGGGTTTTCCTGCGATTTGACGTCTGTGGCGGGCTGCACGGAAGGCAGAAGTGCGGATGCTGTCGACGGCGGTGATCTTTCATATATCCGCCTTGTCCTCGGATCTCATCTAGGTAATTATCTGCGAACTCGAATCGAGGAAGATTTTGGTTACACCTCGACGTGCGGCATCTCGACAAACAAGCTTTTGAGCAAGCTCGTTGGGGCCAAAAACAAACCGCGAAATCAGACCACATTGATCGCACTCTGTGATGAGGATGCAATCTCATTCGTCAATGGCCACGCCCTTCGTGCTATTCCGGGGATAGGTTCGAGGTATACGGATCTCATCGAGTCACATATCCTCTCCAACTCTAACCAGATAAACAACGACGTAACTGAATCTGCGGTGACTGCAGGTCAGGCTCGAATTCATCCGTCACTTTCTCCAGGTTCCATAGAGACTCTTCTTGGTAGCACGGGTGCGGAACGTGGAGTCGGTGCACGAATCTGGGGCCTATTACACGGCGTGGATCATGCTGAGGTCAAGGAGGCCGCCGAGTTTCCCACGCAGATCAGTATCGAAGATACTTACAAAGGGATCGAAACTTTCCGGCAGATAACTGAAGAGCTCCACAAGCTCTCACTCTCGCTAATACGTAGAATGAGAGTAGAGCTCCTTGTCGCAGACGAAGAAGAGGGACGGAGCGATGGCAAGAAATGGATCGCGAAACCAAAAACGTTACGTCTCTCCCTCCGGTCATGGCCCCAATCAGGAACATACCCCGCCCGAGACTTTAGTCGTACATCGCGGTCAGGGCCGCTGCCTAATTTCGTCTTCGAGATCGATGTGGACGTTGAACGGATTGCCGAGCGTCTTGTGACGGAAGCTCTCCTGCCACTTCTGCGCCGCTTTCAGTACGAGAAAGGCCATCGCTGGAACCTACAGCTCATCAACATATGCGTAGCGAACATGAACGCAAGTGCAGAGAGAGATATCTCGACCATGTTCAGGAAGCAGGATGAGGTCTTGAAGCCTTGGAGGATTTCTTCTTTTGACGACGGCCAGCAGGAGGATGTGCAAATTGCCTCCGATGACGACGAGATGGAGGTTGCTGTTTCTTGGGAGTCGTCAGGGGAAGCGGCGTGTTCTCTCTGTGGCCACTTCATCCCATCCTTTGCCTCTGATGCCCACAAGAGGTTTCACGAGCTTGATGGACCACAGAGCTTAGAATGAAAGGGAGAGCACAGTTTTGATCCAACAGAATCCCAAATAACGTTTCATCAGCAAATTTGATCCTGACCGTGTCCGGAATATTGCATGAGAATGGCTGTTGAAGACGTGGCCACCCAGCATGTTTCCATCGAGGAGAAAGAAATGGTAGAAATGCGGTGTAGGACCTGTACTCGCGTACAGGCTCGGTTACCATGGGTTTTCTGGTGGTGTAATTCAAGGCAGTAGAACACAATCTATGAACAGGGGAGGTGACACAAAGAAAGAGAGACGAGACCTGACTCTCCGCCCTACCTCTAGTATCTTGAGGGTCATATAACTGCTCTAATAGACTTCGGGTCAGGCTTGGATTACTTAACCCTACAGGCCTAAACGCATTTGCCCGTCACCTGCGAGTACACGCAAGCCATCGAGACGCGGAAGAGAGTGACGGATGCCACACCCGCGGGTAGACGTCTCGGAAATCTTCTAGAAGAAAGGGCTTCTTCAACACGCCAATGCCTTTTCCAATGCCTTTTCCACGCGACCTTGAACCTCTTCTTCATGCTAGAATCGCTCTTGTTCTCGGACATGTGGGTTTGTGGCCATTTGCAAGCATGATGCAAGCATGAGCCCACGATCTCCAGCGGCTGGAAAGATAGCCCCTGAGGTTCTCCGGGGTACCAGCTGCGTGACTGCCACTGCAGTTTTTGGGCAGTGGATGGGGTAACTCACGGGGAAAAGTTCATCTGAGGCTGTCAAGGCATGCTTCGCTGCATCGGCGGTAGAATTTGCAGATGGCGACTGTGCAAATGTATGTGAGGTCAAGACGGACTTCAAGTGGCACAGAACCGTTGGGCGGCCCGTAACATGATGCCTGTGCATATGTAACCTCGGTGCGCCGCCAACTGCCACACCCTGAGGCACATCTCTGCCCATGAAGGCTAGTGGTGACGATGACGGGGAGGAGATGCCGAGAACGATATTGCATCGGGGCAGAGGGGGTCACGATAAGGACTTTTGGGGCCAAGTTTGAGTAAGCAGTGAAGGCCGTGCATTGGTCTGCTAGAGTTCATGCCAACCTGGTTTCTTTGGTTCATTCTAGGTCGGGTAGGTACATGCGGCTTCCGACACGAGCACGAGGCCAAGGCAGTTCTGCAACGGGCTTGATTGCTGGACGTCGGCAGTCCAGCAAAGGCGATTGCGTGCAACATCACCTTGAGCGATGAACGAGTTTGGGCGTGTTTGATGCATGTCCTATGAGAGGAAAACTAGCTGGAATCGACAGAACGTTGCAGACAGTCGTGCGTCAAGTTAGGAGCCTTGATATGGCGATATCCCGTTTTGCTTGCTCGTAACGACGTGCGGGAAAAGGCGACGCGAGGTGAGATGAGGCGAGGCGGTGGCGATCATGTTACCAGTTCAAGGCTTGTCTGAGGGGTGAGTTGGGAAGTCGACATCAAGGTCAAGGTCAAGGTCAAGTTCGATGTCGATGTCAAATCCGAGGTGAAAAGCAAAGCAACGGAAAGGGAAAGGGAAGGGAAAAGGGAAAGTGAGGTGGAGGTGACGAGGCCACCGCTGCCACTTCTGTACGACTGCCAGCACTTGGAGCAACTCGCAGTGGCCTGTACTTTTCCCTCGCCTTTCCATCTCTGTTGTCGTTGCCATTCCTCTCTTGTTCCTATCAACTTCCTTTCCACCTCCTCCTTTCTCCAACTTCTTCCATCGTTCTGCTCAGTTTCGTTCTGGTGCGCATCGTATCATCCTCGCAGCCGAGCAAACATGTCACTATAAGATCACTCTTTCCACAACCGCCGCTTTCCAATCTCATCACTTCGGATGCCAACCTTCCAAGGCCAGGGAAGGATTCAGGTATCCGTTACTGGCCTGTATCGGGCGTGATCGTCTCCCTCCTGCTTCTTCTCCTCAGCCTCTTCCACCTCTTCTGCCTCTCACTGCCTTTGGAAGTACCATCCTGACCTGGATCCTCGTCACTAGGCATACCTCCTCTTGACCACCTCTGATACCCTTCTAGTTCTGCAAACCCTCTTGCTTCGTCGTGTGTTCGCCTGCTCTATTGCCAACGACGTATGCCTGCAAATCAGAAACCCCCCTTCCATCATCACTTGCTGCTCATAAACCTCCTCGTTCAGATCTTTGCCGGCTAAGGACTGGAGCTCACGAACTTGCTCTACCTGTCAACCGCAGAGGAACACTTACTGCCTTCAGTAGCACGACTGTCATCCTAGGATACTGCATCATGGCCCGTGGCGGTCGCGGCGGGAATCAGCAAGCCATGCGGCGCTCCGTCGATTTGACGGGTATCATCTCCTTGGCCGAGAAGAATGATCTCATTACCCTCGTCAACGCCATCACCGAGAAGATGCATAACGATATTAGCACTATCTTCGATTCTCCCCCCGTTGCGCCCCTTCGAGGCGCGCATGGACACCATCACTGGCTGTCCCTTCCTCTCCTACATCGCCACGAAAAGAAAATGCAAGCGGCCCTCGATAGTCATGTCGGAGATGGCTCCAAGACTTACGACAAAGCTCATCACATCATCGAAAAGGAGGAAACCGATGCTATGACACCCCAACTCCGCGAACTCAAAAAGGAAGCACTTGGTTTCTACAGTAAGTGGCAAGCTATTGCCCTTCAGCGGATCCGAGATTTGAGTGTGACGGAACAAAATGTGGGCGACGCTGTGTTCCGCGGTCGTGGTCGCAGTAGTCGAGGCGTTCTCCGGGGCCGAGGGGCAGGCGCACGAGGTAGATCCTCCTGTCGAGGGGCCTTGACCCTATCGGTGGGTAAGTCATTTGCATGGTTCCGCATGATCTCTATCCGGCCGACGGATTCCATACTTCTAAGATGTTCCAAAGCTTTGGCTGATCCAATCTAGGCCCTCCACGAGCACCAACAGTTCATGTCGATCGCCGACTAGCCGCGCGTTATGTGCCAATCCCAAATCCGTTATGGAAGCTCGATATCGAGAAGCGGAAGTTGCTGCTCCATATTGTATTCCTGCTCTTGCTCTCACTGTCCGAATATACTGCGAATACCCGGCTACTTCTCCTCAATCTCGCCTCGTCCCTCAACTTGCCCTTGGATGTACTGCAGACCGAAGAAGTTCGCTTGGCTCGTGGATTTGCTCAAGTAGCCTTGGATGCCTTATCTGAGGATGTGGATGAACCGAAGACCGAGGAAATCAAACCACTGAAAAAATGGAAGTTAGGTCTGGGGAGCTCAACTGGACCTAAGACGAGTGGAAATTTGGCTCCTCCTCTGGTTGCAATTGGCCTTGGAAGCGCTCACAGTGGCCTGGGCTTGCCTTGTTCCGCAGCTGCCGCCCTGCTAGGAGCAATGGCTGAGCATGGGCAGTTGGTTGGCGGTTTGTTCGGAATGATTGGCGCGAAATCCACAATAAAAGCCATGGAATCATTCTCGAGGGAAATTCAGGACTTTGCTTTCTTGCGACTTCATGATGAGCTGCGCTCCGAGTACCGCGATGTTAGACAGATTGTGGCCCAGGACCGAAGACTGCGGATAGTGATTGCTATGAGCGGCTGGCTTAACGATAAAGACGACGGAGTGGTGCCATGGCGGTGTCTTGGCTCACAGGCCGAGACCTTCGCGGTACGCTGGGAAGAAGCAGTCCTGATGAATCTTGGATCCTCGCTCGAAACTGTCATCAAGAGTACCGCTTGGAGCAGAGCCAAGGAAGAAATCAACTCGCGAACAAGTATGTAAAGCCGCGCCACTCCCGGCTGCTAATGTAACTAATGGTTATGGCCAGTTTTCAGGAGTTTGATGGAATCAGAATGGCCAGTTTCCCTGCTCAAGATCAGCAAGATCATCGACAATCCTTGGAGTATGGGCATGGTGCGCGCCGAAAAGGCCGGAGCTGTCCTTGCTGATGCGATAATGCGAAGCAAATTCCAAGGAGATCGACCGGTTTCTTTGATTGGATATAGTCTTGCGTCGCGTGCCATTTACACATGCTTGATGGTTCTTGCAGAACGTCGGCAATTCGGCATTGTGGACTCCGTCGTGATGATGGGCACACCAGCACCCTCGGAGAGCAGAGTTTGGCTGACTCTCAAGAGTGTCGTTTCTGGTCGACTGGTGAATGTCTACTCAGAGCAGGACTTCATGTTGGGTTTCCTCTATCGTACATCAAACATACAGTTCGGCGTGGCCGGCTTGCAGGAAGTTCAGGGTGCGACAGGTGTTGAAAATCATTGTGTGAGTAACATGCCTCGGGCACATCTGGGCTACCAGTCCATGCTAGGACAGATCTTGAAAGATATTGGTTGGGAAGACGTCCGAGGTTGAGAGCACGGGGAAGGATTGCTGATTGACAGATTGTTGGAATTGAATGGATTAGCTTATCAGAATCGGACCCACGAACATTTGCTTATTAGCCTTTGTTTTGCACACTTGTAACTAATTTCCGCGAGGGAGAGACAGCCAGCATGTGGCTAGAGAAAGGCACCATCGACCAAGGCAGAAGACCTGGCATTGCCTTGAGAAATTGTCACTGTAACACATTCGGACTGCGTCTACCGTCTTAACACTGGGGCAACTCTTTGACTTCTTCACATTTCATCATCGCGTCATGGGGACGTATCTAAATCCCATCTGGCTATCTGTCTCCTATTCAGCCATCTCTCGCCAATCCCATCCCATGCTCCTGATTGGTAGATTACATTTCATATTGTACAAGGTCTTGACTTTTTACCTCAATTCACTTTCCCTAATGTCTCGACTTGTACGAGGTACAGCTCCTCATTCTTTCCCACTCCTGAAGCAGAACGACAAACGACACTCGATTATTACCAAGCTTTTCACTTGATGCCTCTCACCCGAAAATCTTCTTCTCCACTACAAGGGTTAAACTCCGTGCCAGTGCAGTTCTTAAGCCGGTGGTGTAGTGCCCAGCATATTTGGCACTTGTTTCCGCACCAGCCCCCTGGTTCCGCGCTGTTCGGCACGAGGGATGCCTTGGATGGCACGCGGTTCTCGCATCAGCGAAGGCTCGAGTCGTGATGGCGTTCTTGACACGACGGAACGATACTCGCCCGGGAAATTACCCTTGGGCAACGGTACCGATGCCGTTCGCCAGATATGGTCTGACGTATCATTGATATAACCCTGCACCTTTGCTCCACGTGACGGAGGGGCAAATGGCGATGTTGAAAGGGACACCCCGTGAGACTGCCTAATAGTCGACAGTCGTGAGAGGCCCGCTGATAGGCCGGGTCGCCCACGAGCCTTCTTCGCCATGATAATCTCGTCGAAGAGACGAATGGATGGTTCGGATGCCGGCTTCATCTCGCGATCATGGATAAATTCATTGAAGCCTGTAATTAGCATGTTAGCAAATTTTGTCACCAAATAACCTGTTTCTTTTCCCTCCTGAAGGAAGAACTTACCTTGCGTTTCACGCATCATTGTTGCATACTCCTGCTGCTCATGCGGTAAGCTTCTAATAAACCCATCCATGTCAAACGAGTAAAGCTGCCCATTGCTCTTCTGCTGCTTCGTCGGGCGTCCCAAATATTTGCGGTAAGTATATAACAAGCTGGCCTGACATCGTACAAAAGCTGCCCTCACGCGGTCAACGTGAAACGCATCAGGGCAAACAAGTGACACATAGCCAAGGCATCTTCCATGGGCCAATGTCTTACATGCCGAACATTTATAGATGCCGTCGCCTTCTGTCCTATCATTGCAGATTGTACACGTGGATGTAGTGTCCCTAGGGCTCCAGTTGAAGCAATGGCCCTCGACCCACATCATCGTGTCAGTATTTTGCACCGGATGAATTTGCATGCTTGGCATGATAGTAGAAGCAGCCAAGGTTGACTGCGCATACGTGGAAGGCGCGTAGCCACCGCCTCCAAATGATGATTGAGAGTCTATTGAAATTGCGGATATGGATAAGTTTGGCTGGTGTCCGTTCAGGAGTGCTGCTCCAGGGCGTTGAAAGGTGGGGTGCTTGTCGAGGCCGAACGAGGAACTGCGCCGAACTTTCTCCTCCCCAAAGTGGCCAGACCGTTTCTCGCGGAGCGTTGCCGTCAACGCAAATCCAGAATCACTCCGGGATACAGGCGTTGTGGGTAGTGGAGGGAATATTGTAGACACCGGAGATACTGAAGATTGAGGACTCGTCTTGCTGGACTTGCTCGTGCCGGGGCGGTCGGATTTGGAGTTATCCACGACTGCAGTCGCAAATGCATTGAACACCGGAATATGCATTTCTTGTGGGGGGTCGCGTTCGGTGAAACAAGAAGAGCTCTGGGACACCCACTTGGCAAGAGTGGCCGGAGGGGCAACGGTGGTGAAGAGCGAACCATTTTCGCTGGAAAATGCATCATAGGGGAACGACTCCATGGCGTAAGGAGGTGGTCCAGTGGCCACACCGTATCGCAACTTGTGTGGAGCAGCAGCCTGTAGAAGGGACTGCAGCTTGCGGCGAGCCTGACGGGGCAGCCGTATTGGGTGAGCTGTGGCATCAATGGTATCCTTGTCCAAATCGACGAGCACATAATCATCGTCTGGTAAATCAATCCGTTCATAGCGTCGCTCGACGCCAACAATATAAGGACAAGGCGCTTCAAGAGCCTGTAGCAATCGCGCCGGAAGGACGGGAATGAAAATGCTCGCCCACTTTAGAGGATACAATAGATTGACAAGAGCGTGGCAGGCAAGGTGCAGCATACTGGTATGCGAGGACAAGAAGATGATGCGAGACTCGGACATGGCGTATTCGAAGAGGGCCACAATATTCTCGAGGGATAGACAGCGAAATAACGCGTATAGGTCGACGGTTCTGGAACCCGGAAGCTCATTGATGGCTTCCTTGCGCGCATAGAGCCTCAGCTCTCGCACTCCCAACTCAACCTGCGTCTTGGAGCTGAGTGGGCTGAAAGCCTCTGTACACAGGTTCACAACATAGCGCTCCAATGGTTGCCAGCGGCCGACCTTGGGAGATGTCGGTGGGATCCGTAGAACAGCACCGTCAGTCATGGGTACGACGATAGCCTTCAGCCATTCCTTCCAGAACGACATCGTGGCCGGGTCTCTGCCGATCACGCCGTAGGCTCGAGGTATCCAGAGACCACTCTCTCCAGCTGTTAACCCTTCAATCTTGGAGGCAGCTCCGTGCCTCAGCGGCCGGAGCATATCCGTCATCAACGATATTTTCTCCTCCACAGTGCTAATCTGGTCCTCGAGTCTATCGCGGGCTGGAGAGCCGGAGGGCATGGTTGGTAACTTCGAGAGCAATTGCGAAAGATGCGATCGTTCTCCAGCCAAACGCACACCTAAACTTGCCGCCAGTTCACGTTCCTCATTTGACATGTGACTCTGGCGCCATTCTTCACACTTCCGCTCGACAATGTCCGCAACATCATTGGTTAATGCAGTCCAGATGATGATTGTGATTCCGTACAATTTGGCGTTGTCATCGGACGTCATGGTAAAGCCGTGCCACGTTGACCGAGGACGATCATCAGACGAAACGATCTGGATATCATTGGGAAATGCAAACATGGGCACATAGTCTGGAAACTTTCCTCGCCGAGCCACGTCGTCGAGAGAGTCCTTGGGTGGGTATCGGTCAAGGAGAACAGGCTCAAATCGTCGTTTCAGGGGGTGCATGTTTGGATCGGTATTTAATGGTTCGGGAGGAGGAATGACGGAGTTGTAGTTGCTTAATCGCCTCGTGGTTCGTACAGAAGCTGTAGTTGCATGTTAGCAAATAGGACAGTCTGAATTTGGGACGTCCCGGATATGTCCCTCGAGAGCATGGAAGTGCAAGAGGACGAATGGGGGGAGAACATACGCGGTCGAGCTGGCCCTGGAGTTCGGACGGAAGGAGGCTGTTTGCGTGTGCTGTTCATGTCACGGAAGCTTATCTTGCGGCGAATACTGCCCTTAATGCTTCGCATCAGAGGGCTTCCTCGTCCACTGGGCTCCGATTCTTCGGCCCGGATGCGCTCGGCTCGAGGATTGATCATAGGAGGCCTAGATTGTAGCTTGGCTCCCGCGCTGAATGATAGGTCTTCCAGGAAGTTCTCGCGCTCTGCGGCGAACTTGACAAGAGCTTTATCAAAGTCGACGTCTCCCATCAGAAATGGTCCCTCGCCATTGGGACCACCTTGTATAGGAGCGTTGGCGGGCTTGATGGTGGCACTGCTTCTGTTGCTCCTGGTATTGCCATCAACCTCGTCAAGCGTATGGATCGATGACCTGCCATCCATGCTGATCCTTGAGATGCGGTTCGCGGAGCTCTGGCGCGAATGCCGGGCCTTGGTCTTGGGCTGTATGCTGGCGAGGTCATCGTCGGGCTCGCCATCTTCGACAATGGTAGTTTCGACAGGAATGTTCTGTTGTGGCGCATCGTCGTAGGATATCGTCTCTATGCCGGCAATCCAGAAATAGTCGGCCAGAGGTATCGACGAGCCCTCCATGGCATGTCAGTTGCCTGGGCGGAAACCCAACGACAGCAGCTCAGTCGGGATTCGAGGGTTAAGAAGGAGTCGTCAAAGTTGAGTGACCGCTAAATGGGCTTGGAGAGGCCTTGACCGAGGTGTCTGGGAGTCGTAAACCAGACTTCGCCCCTGATCTTTGCCGCGTCGACGAGCCAATGCTCTTTTGTGACCGAACCAGAGCCTAAGCTTGTGCCTGAGCTTGTGCCTGAGCTGTGCCTGTGCCAGCGGCCGTCCCTTTTTTGAAAACCCCGTTTTCCTGACGTGTGGAGCGGCGTACCGAAGTACCGTAGCGTTACCGCAATGTCGAACAGGGGTCCTGGAGGTTCTAGAGGACACTAGGTCAGGAGGATTGCATGAAAGCGTAAGGTAGCGGGACGATAGGGCACTGGCAGCTACTGGCCATGGAAAAGGAGTCTCGTAGAAGCAGGTTCCAGGGGTTGGATAAACACAAAACCAAGGTGACTGACTGACTTACCGTAGAGATTGTCACGCATCCGTGGATGCGCCAGATAGAGCACGGTCTTGTCTCCCACTCAGGCAGGTTAGTGGAGGCGTCAGGGCTCCCAAGCCACGATTGGACGAAGAAGCGCAGGTGGAAGAATTGGAACAGGAGGAGGGGCGGCAGCCAAGGGGGTGTGTGGAAAGGAACGGGGACGGGAACGGGGGGTGGACGATATGTCTCATGGGCACATGTCTCGTGTGTCCGTGTGATTGTGCGAACGGGTAATGATGGAGGAGGAATTGGCGGAGGCCTAAGTCTGTGCTCCGATGTGTCAAGCGACCGGGCAAGAAGTTGATGTTGATGCGCCTCTGCATATATGTGTATGTACACACATTCGTTTCGCTTGATATGGGCGCATACAGGAGGCAGTGTACGTTTTGTGTGCGCGTATCAGTTTGGTGCCAGGGCCCGGGATATGGCCAGCAACAGGGGTTGACCAGGTTAAAGAAACGCCAACAAAACCCAATGGGGAGGAAGGATGACGAAGAGGTGGAATGGGGGGGGGAGGGCAAGCCAAGGCAAGATCCGAGGACGAGACGTGCAAGGTACAGTACGATACGGGGCGGTAAGTGGAATAGACAAGACGAGGCGATACTGAGATGGTGTCCGGATCAGTTGCTTTTCTCCGACCAACCGACCGGCCGATTGAACGTTAAGCGGATGGAGTGCTGGCGAATTCGATGGGAAATCCCGATACGTAAGATGGTCTCCCGACGGGTAGCAGACCAGCGTTTGGTCAGTACTACACATTAGAAAGAGTCGTGAGAAAGCCAATTGTGTTGGCCTCGAGCTCCCCCAAACTACAAAGTCAGATTTAGTGGGCGATGGTGAAGGCCAGGGGAGGGGGGGGGGAGGGGGCCACCCTGGCGCAAAAAGGCCCCTGAAAAATACACCGCTAAGGACCGCTAGACCTGGATCGACACCGCCAGGGCCCGAAAGGCTTCCTGGCGCTTTTGGCTGGGCTGCGTCCATCCCAAATGCAGTAGTAGTAGTCCCTTTCGCTCCTCTCTCCATCCGTAAGGAAACGTAAGGGATGGTACGCGACCATCTGGGTGGTCGAGATCAGATTGGGGGTTCCTCGGAGGATTTCCACATCCAAGATTACATCATATCTTGGGGAAATTTCTTTGCTGTTCCTTTTTCATCTGTTCGATACGACCAGGTCGTCCGTCCTCTTTCATCTCGTCGCCCCCAATGCGACGCAGCCAAGGGAATAAAAATGGCCAAGTCTCCAGAAAGAATGGGATGCACCCTGCCCGTTTCCACCGAGGCACAGGACGCTACAATGCCGGTACATCATGCATGAGGCACGCGCCTGTACTGTACCTTGCCTTCAGGTTGCAGCTTTTGGCCGCCTGCAGCAGGTACCGTGTCCATAATTGCAAGCCTGGCGCGGTACGGGCCAGCGACTTCACTTGGTACCTTTCACCTTGGGGTACCTTACGGCAAGATGAGGTACCATAAGATTCAAGCGCCGCACCTACCGGTAGGCCGGCTGCAGCAACTGCGTGGCCTTGCCTCTATACGAAACACCAGCTCAGAAGCTTCGCATTTGCAGGAACGCATCTATCCTACCGCGTCGCCCGCAATTGGTACGGCCGGCGATCCTCATGCCCTCACACGCAGACGGACCCCTACAATCCATTCCTCACTTGCCTCAGCGGGGACGAGCTATCCTGATGGAGGAGCGATGTGCTCCCCGTCGATCACTCGCTCCTCATTGCTCGATCTTCCCTCTGCAGCCGTGGACGTGGCCCACGATGGCATCCCGGAACCGTCGCAAGACATTTTTTTTTCTTTTTTGGCGGCCTACCTTACCTAACTGTCGCAAGCGAAAAAAGAGGTGTGTGCCACAGGCTGGGACCTGGCCCAGGGCCCAGAGCCCCACCCAACATCGGGTTAGAGAGACAAGCGCTAGCATCCCAATACCCACCCACCTCTGGGTGTGGGGGGCGGAGGCAGCGGGCCATTGGTGTCGGGCGATGATGCTAGCCTGGTACCTACGTCCGCAGCTCACTTCTGGTGGATCGCGCCCTACTCTTCCTCGCAGCTATCCGGCCGAGCCTGAGGGCCGCATTCCTCCCTGTCTCGCCGACCACGGCTGCTGCCAGGTTCTGAGAGGTGATGCGGCAAACCATGGACCTTGGTTGGACCTGTGCTGTACTGACTTGCAGATACACGCCGAGTTCGATTGCGTGGCGGGCTCTGAGAGGGCGGATGCTCGAGAACATGCCGGATACAAACAAATCATGGCCAGGATCGATCAATGTAACGAGGAACTGCCGACCCCCTTTCGGCGCCGAGGGTGGTAGCAGCTTCCTTCAGCTTGCAGATTATAATCTTCGTGCAGTGAAACCAGCGACTGTTGTCCCCATATCTATGTACGCAAAGCATTTCGGTAGCCTGATGCTAACACTGCAAGTCGTCCCTTGGCCAAGGAATACTTCTCAAAAGGTCAAGCTTCACGTAAGCTGAGTGCCTTCACACGTTGGGCCTACAGGTCCATCAATTACGTATGCATACATCGTGGTTGGTCCTGCAAGCATTCCCATTCAGACGTTGACCCCGGGCCTACTACTGTACAACTAACCAACCGTTCACACGCTTCAGCAACCTCCAACTCGTACCTTGCAGCAGCTCTGGTTACCATGGAGGGTCCGTGTCCCCTTCGGTATCCGCCCCGTTTTCCTGCAAGGGGCCCCGGCGGGTATTTTACTTTTTCTCGACAACGCGGCGCCGTTTGCTCTCGACATGCGATTCCTCCTTGGGTTGGGTTGGTTAGGAATGCATTGGGCCGGACCGTCTTGGGGATTTTAGGAAACAAAGGACCCAAAATTGTCTGTGTGCCTGCATCATGCGCCAATTCCCTGGCGTGAATAAGATGATATGTCACTGTATTCCAAAGAAAAGACCTTTCTTCAAATCAAGGTAAGTATTCCATCTCTAGCATGAATATCTTTTGATTCAGTATCCATTCGAGACTTCATGTCCAAAGCCGTCAATGTTCTCACGGTACTTAGCACACGGGCAATGCAAAGTTTGTTCTGACAATGCCACATTCCAAAGCAACGTGATGAGTCGGGTACGTAGCGTTGCCCGCTCTTCTGAAGCAAACAATTTTGTCTTGCAGATGGTGAGGCCTCGTGGTGTTCGGACCGCATGGACACACCCTTTCCCGGGCCCAGATCCGTGTAGAAAAGCCAGACGCCACAAGCACACCGAGAAGCAAACACAGACCTGACAGTGCTACACACCCCTCATCTGTTCAAACGTTCCCATGGCTACCCAAAGTGTTGGTTGACTTCGATGTGACCGGCCCAACTAGGCCCAGATCCTTTGAACGTCTAACCCGATCGCTTCCCAACGACTCGGATCGTTAGTGCAATACAATGTCAGCCACTCGTTTTAGACACACTTCGTGACTTGATAAGTAACTTGGCCCGCGGTTTGCTCGTCACCGTCCGCTGTACTCTGTAGTAGGATTTCACTGTCCGCAGCAAATCGACATTATCCGCATTCATCTTGCCAAGCCTCGTCGACGTAAATTGCGGGTACAAACAAATATCTATGCGATCCTACGTATTGTTACTCACAAGGTGTCAATCGTCTATTTTTCTCTTTTCTCTTCAGCTGAATGGTAAGACATTTCAACATGCGAACTAACCATCCGGAAGTGGTCACTCCAGCTCGACCCAGCGGCGTGGTCTCGGCAAGGCACGCGAAAAGGGTGTCGGGTTGGTTTCACTTACACATGTTGGCTCAATCTATCCTTCGGGAGCCACGCACCGAGCCGAAGCGACAGCTTGGGGCCGCAATCCCGTCAGGTTGCAAATTAGCCTGTAATGTGATTGATTATTGCCAATGCGCGGCTGAAACAACCCCCCCCCAAAAATAATAGCTTACAGCTCGTAACGGCAAATGGGCCACACAATGCCAATCCTCCCTTTTGGGAGGGGAATTGAGATTATTCACACTCTTCGGGTTGGCCCGTCCGCCGTCCCGGTAACATCTATACAGTATCAACGCCACGTTTAATCTCCTGCATGACCCTTGGCGGCTTCCGATCCACCCCTTGGTAGAGATTGCAGCCCTAGATCTAGCCTCTTGGAAATCCACCAATGGTGAATGTCATGTCTCAGGCAGGCATCGGCCTTGGAAGTCCAGTGTAGCCCACATGTTGCATACACGAAGGTCGTCCATGTAGACCTTGACAGCCCAGCTCCTCATCTACGGACATTGGCCGAGTATAGTAGTCGAGTGCCAATTTGGCGCCTCACTTACTGACTCGAGCGCCCAGTTTCCCTGTAGACAAGAATCCCTTGTTGCCCATCTCGCCTCGCCATCCAATGCCCAGTACGCCAAATAAGACCCGGCCATCCGAGGTGGTTTTGGCGCTGCTGTTGGCAGTCGTTTCCTCTACTATGAAGCACACTTGCTCGACCTCTCCAGCATGTAGTATGGGCTTCGCGCTCCCACTTGTCTCCCAGTTGCAATCTTGATCTCTGAGGCCATCTTCAACGTCCATGGCAACCTTTTCGAGCTGCACGACATCGTCACTGCAATTCTCCAGCTGGGCCTCCAGGACCCATCGTTTCCTGCCGTCAGCACTGTCCCCCAACGGCCCTATCTTCGTTCGTACTATTAGTGATGCCTTGCAGATGAATTGGTAGAGCTTTCGGAATGTTCTGGTTCGTCCGCTTGTTTCAGCGGCCTCGTAGTAGCTGACTGTCACCGCCAGCACGTAGTTGCCCTCTTCTTTGAGGTCAAAACTCACGACCTTTTGCAATGTCTCTGCGGGTTGGAGGTCCGTAGCATCGGATCCAGCCGGGCTCAACGTCAGTTTCTGCACGGATCCGAACCCAGGTGTTTTCATTTCAGCCTCTATTTTCACATCCCGGATGCGCTTTGAGGAATCGCCGGGCAAATCATTGTTGGCGCATAGCGTGCAGCTGAACGTTTCGCCCACATACGCCGAGCCGAAAGACACAGGAAGGTTGAGAACTGGACTCAGGAGGAATGGCGTGGTGTTAGTATCGGCATTGGATTGATACGCCAGGGAAGCCCCAACAGGAGCTGGCTTCGATGACACAGCACCGAAAGGCGGCACAACAGGATACTGGGTTACGAGAGATGGACGAGAGAGCCTGGGCCGTAAGTCAGCTCAAGTATTGTTCAGTGAGAGTATGTTTCCAGCTACCGTAGGACCTTGAGTGAGATTGCATGCGGCTCCTTGACCGGATCATGGGATGGGTATCTTTGATGGCTCATTTCGATTTCAGCATTTCGTTCGCCGTCGAAGCATACAGACGGAGATAAAGATACTGGTTGGCTCTGTTACCTGCTGGATCAAGCATGAGGTTGAGCCTGGGGTGGGTGGGACAGCGGATGGACTCTTATCGATAAGGCATTGGTTTTGGCGCGTCGTTGCGTCCCTCTCAGAGCTCAACCTGGTCATGCTTTGGATAGTATTTCAAGCTAGCCGAGCGCACGCACGTTGGCTGGAAGACGTAGCATCACAATTAAACATCCAAATTCTTACTAGACTGATCTGCATTACTAGCCCTGATCTTAAAGGTGTGAAGTACGAGAGATATTGAGAGGAAGAAACAACAAATTCCTCAAGCGAACATCGTACTCCCCGAGAATGTGAAATCAAGACGCAAAAACTGCCCTTCATTGCCCAGGCTACCAAAGTATGGTAGATCAATGTCGGGTCAGTTGTAAGTAGCATATCTGCAACGGAACACCGAAACCTGCCAAGTAGGGCAATGCCGAGTTACCCAATATGGGGGGCCATGCCATTCTGGATTCTACTACGCAATGCAAGGCAGTATTACAAGCCAGGCGGGGGTGGGACCTGGAAGAAAATGTTAGCAGGGCGACTGCTCGATTATGTGTCAAGGTTGCTTACTGCGCTGTAGCTGCCACCACCACCACCAGGCGGTGAACCTGATGGGGGTGGTGGTGGAGGAGCCGCGCTGGGCGGAGGTGGAGGTGGCGCCGCTTCGCTAGGTGGCGGAGGTGGCGGCGATGCTGACTGCCCTGGGACTGCAGGCGAGGCTTGAGCTTGTCCCTGAGTTCCGTAATATTGTTGATACATGGCGACGTAGCTACTCAAACAGTTAGTTCAGACGCGAAGATGATTCAATATTGGGATACAGACTTGGCATAGCCACCCCAAGCGGCATAGGGGTCAGCGCCATTATAGTACTGTGCATATTGCGCAGCGTAATCACTTGCGCTTGTCGCCGGACTCTGAACACCTGGAGGAGCCGGACTATTCGACGTGCCACTGTCGGAGGCGTATCTTCCATACGAGGAGTAAGAGTTACCGCCACCATGGGAGGAACCTCTGCCATGGTCACCATAGCCACCAGAGTTGTGGAAGCGCGGTCGCGCCTTGAATTCCTCGTATTGTTCCTTAACGTTCGCAACTAGATCCTCGCACAGGGCTCTGCCTTGTTCCACCATTTCCGCGTCTGGCCCGCTATGCTTCGAGATTAGTGCACCACACGTCGAGGGGGAGATGGAGCGCTTACGTCACATGGAGGAACATATCTTCATCGGCTTCGCGGTTGGTGGCAGCCTCGAGATAGCCAGAGCCTCGGCCCTTGATTTGGACCCGGCATCCGGTTTCCTGCTGGATATGCTTCACGTAGGCACCACCGTGGCCCACAACTTGGGCCCGCAAATTGAAGCCAGGGATAGGCTCAAGATCGATGGGAATTTTTTCTTCAACCCATTTGCGCTAGAATTGAGTCAGTGAAGTCCTGACGGGAAGAATTCAAAGGGTACTTACACGCTGGAACTCGGGTTTCTCACCCTGTTCCTGGTCGCGGCGACGAAAACGGCGTTCATCAACTAGTTGAGGAAGTTCCTGCTGAATGAGTTCCTTAACCTTCGCAACGGCGGCCTCGAGGCCCGATTTGGAAGTGCTCGTGATGTGTAAATAAAGAGGAGGGTTCTGCAACTCCTATTAGCTAAGGCTTCCTCCACTGGTCGAACGAGCCTTTGAGCAACTCACCGCGGCTGTAGCCATGCTCTTGTTCGGAAAGTAACTCCCACGAGTGGTGATATCTTGAACACGTCAACTTTTTTTTCCATAAATAAGTTATGAATTGAAGGATAGTGCGTACCAGCGCCGGTGTCTTCGATAATCTAATCAAGTGGGAGTCAGCAGAAGAAACGACGGGATTGCGAAAGCGAGCTATTGGGCCATGTAAGTATGGCATTTTCGATTGAATTTGAGACACTGAAGCAAAAGTATGGTGCAGGTCTGAGAGCATCAGTGGGAGAACAAGCCATTATATTTACCTGTTTCTGGGTGGAGCTCTTGGTCAAAAGATATCGGTTCTTCAAATCATTGACCTCGATATCCTGGATGTAGTCGCCATCGGCGACATACATCTCACCATTAATAGCGGGAGGTGGGTTCGCATTGTTTGTGGGCGTTTCTGTTCTGGCAGGTGGAGGTGTCGTTGACTTGATGGGTGGAACATCGACGTGCTGAATGCCCCGTCGTGCCTGCAGCTGTGCGTTGATTCTTGCTGCGGCAGCGGCTACAATGTTGATTAGCTCAACCCTGCATACAAACCGCCCAGGTTTGCCGGGCAAAAATGGGATAGGAGGTGCACACCAGCGGCAGCAGCGGCATCCGATGGGGATTTGCTCGCCTCGGGCGCGTTCTCTCGGCTTATGGGACTGCGGTCTCTCGTTTCCGAGCGACGAGGTGGGGGAGAGCGAGATCGCCGGTCGAATCGCGAGGCTCTCTTGGGCTCCGGCTCGGTTTGATCAAAGCGAGATCGCTTCACCGTTCGTCGTTCCGAGTCATCCATGGTGAGGATGATGGGCTCAAAGTTAGAGTTGGGTGGTTGGTCGAAGGAAGCTTGGAAGCAACTCCGGTACGACACAAGACTGACGCTCTTGGTCTGCAGTTGCTTGGATTGATGAAACTAAGGCGAAAATGTATATTCCTCGTCCCAGCGATACGGCGCATGGAGCTCGGCCATGCGTGATAGCGCCAGGGTTTTCGGTGGTGAACTCAGTGGATGAGCTGGTTGAGTTTTGGTTACAAAATATCCATTGAGGTTACAAGGCACCCGGAAAAATCGGGTGGAGATGGTACGTATCTTTTGGAGTTCGATCGGGCTGTTTCACGCTGCACTGTGGTCTTGGCTTCGTAAAATGACGATTCAGGAACGGTTCATTATCCCCACGGAAAGCGCATGTGTTCTCGGAGACTATATTGACAGCTATTGAGTCCATTGCTTTTTTCCACGAAGCAACAGCCGAAGAGTATTTTGTAGGACAATAGCATACTGTGAATTAAAGACCGTTGCGCAGATGGACGTACTGGCACGTGAGCGTGCGGCACAGAAGTCCGGTGCTGTTTGAACGACAGGCAGAGCACGTTAAGCCAGAAGAGCGACAACCGACCGTTGTTCCCATTCCATGAGCGCTGATAGACATCCAGTGGAAGCCATTCTTTTATCCCCATAGCAGAGTCGAATCCTCACTGCCTGCACCAACGTGTGGTGACTGCTTGAGCAGAAGATCCCCACCGAGTAAGTACTGACGTGTACCTTTCCGAATTCATTCAGCTCGGTTTCCTGGGGCAATACAGAGCAAGGCCCCTGAAAATAGGTAAGCTGAAGCCAGGTACCGCCAAATGAACACTCCGTTCTCGGCCCACGCGATGCACGACAGACTGTACTTTGATGCATTGGTGTTACCAACGCTCGGGCCGACAGTGATCCGCTCTCACCGTCGCCTCTCCGATGTATCGGAGTCGACCTTAACTTTTCCCCAGACCGGGACTTTCGACCAGATCTGCTAGGTCCAACCCCGACATTCTCAGCTTTCTCACACATCATACGCGCTCAATTGGCCCAGAGAATTGTCTTACTGGATCAGAGAACGAGCCTGTTCTCACAATCGCTGTAGGATGGCTTCTCTCCGGCCCTTGGCCGCGCCCCTGCGCTGGGCTGCTTCTGCGCGAAGCATCCCCGCCAGTGCGCTCGGTGCCGTCAGGTTCAATCACTCGAGCTCAACTTCTGCCATCGCCTACAAGGCCCTGCGACGACGCTCTGCTCCGCTGCCCGTGACCGATGCTCCTCCAGCATGGTCCGCTCAAGCTGCAGTCTCCAACATCCTCTACGAGACCCCTACGCCGTCCATGGCCCCGCCCAAGCGCCACATTCTCAACTGCCTTGTCCAAAACGAGCCTGGTGTTTTGTCTCGCCTTTCCGGTATTCTTGCCGCACGAGGCTTCAACATTGATTCTTTGGTCGTCTGCAGCACTGAGGTCGAGGATCTTTCCCGCATGACCATCGTCCTCACCGGCCAAGATGGTGTCGTCGAGCAAGCCCGTAGGCAGCTCGAGGACCTCGTTCCTGTATGGGCCGTGCTCGACTACAGCAATGCCGCTCTTGTGCAGCGTGAGCTGCTGCTAGCCAAGATTAACATTCTCGGTCCCGAATACTTCGAGGAACTCTTGGCGCATCACCGCGAGATCACTACTGGCGAGGAATATTTGGAGAATGGCGAGGCCAATGGGCAGCAGACGCTCGAGGAAACAGCCAAGGATTTCCACCCTACCAGGCTCGCTGCTAGTGAGGCTTTGAGGCACAAGCACGAGCACTTGAAGAGTATCACATACTTTGCCCACCAGTTCGGAGGCAAGGTTCTCGATATCAGCACAAACAGCTGTATCGTGGAAGTGTAAGTTAACAAGATATTCTCTGACGCTCGGATTCTGAGCTAATGCCTGCCTTTAGTTCCGCGAAGCAATCGAGGATCGACTCTTTCCTGAAGCTTGTGGCGCCTTTTGGCATTCTCGAGTCAGCTCGTACCGGCCTGATGGCCCTGCCAAGATCCCCTCTGCGCGAGCCCAGCGAAGAGGCCCATATGAAGGAAGCGGAGGAGGTTGTCGATGTCAGCCAGTTGCCCCCCGGTTAAATTGGGTATTAATTTAAACGTAACAAATTGTGGTGCCTGTTACGTGGCGTATCTCGGCGAGTTGGGTAGATTGATTCATGGTTCACACTTCGAGTTCATGTGGTGTCTACAATACAAATACTTTTTCAAACTTTGGTCTTCAGATTTCCTTCCTTTACAGTGACTTGATCTGACCCTTGTGCACGACAAAGGATTCTAAAGCAGCTGCACAAGGTTAGCGGCGTGCTGATGCTCATTTGATTTGGATGTATGAAGACTTACAAACCGCGGCCCAGAGACGGTTCTCCGCCTCGGGGAAGACGAGCGATCGTGGACTGTAGAAGACCTCATCGGCCACCTCCTCAGGATGCCTAGGTAGGCAATGCATGAACTTCCATCCCTCCTTGGCGCCGCCTCGTTTGGCCAGCTCGTTTGTGATTTGATAGCCAGCGAAAGCCGCCAGCCTCTTTTGTTTTTCTTCTTCTTGGCCCATGGAAATCCAAGTATCTGTGACGAGAATATCGGCATCCTTGATAGCCTCCTCCGGAACGGTTGTTTCAGAGAGCTTGCCAGGTGATCCGAGCCCAGAAGCAGACGAGGTGATAATCTGCTTCATGGCGTCAGGGATGCCAAAGCCCTTCGGAGACGCAACCGCGATGTCAATTCCCATTTTCATGCAGCCAATGGCGAGGTCGAACAGAACGTTGTTAGAGTCGCCAACCCAGGCCACCTTGAGACCATTCAGTCCAAGGCTCTTGCTGGCGCTGTTAGTTGATGGAAAGGCCTCGTGTATAGTGAGAAGATCTGCGATGATCTGAAGAGGGTGAAAGTCGTTGGACAGAGCATTGATAACCGGTACGGACGAGTCCTTGGCCAAGTCGGCTACGTCCGAATGAGGGCCTACACGGGCAACCATACACGAAGTCATTGACGAGATGACGACCGAGGTATCGTAGAGGGACTCATTGACCTAGCTCTCATATGAGAAGTGATCTTTCAAGGTATAGGGCGCAGACTTACACCCAATTGGATATCATCTTTGCCTAGAAACATTGGATGACCTCCTAACATGGTCACTGCAGCCTCAGTAGATACCCTCGTGCGGGTGCTTCGTTTGTTGAACATCATAGCTACCGTCTTGCCAGATAATCCTAGGGCCAAATCCTTGGGAGCGGCGTCAGCCTTGACCGTCTGCTTCCGAATTGCCGCATTGCGGACCAAGGTTGACAGCTCTGCCGGCGTCAAGTCAGCAATTGACAAGAGATGCCTTGGTCCGGTTGCTTGTGAGTATGTGCGCTTCTGAAGGCCATTGAGTGCCCGCTGGGCGGAACGGAAAGTCGAGGACCTCATGCTGTGTGGGCTTGAAGGTGGACTGGAGTCTACAGGGAAGCAGCTTCAGCCTCAATCTAAAGCTATAGCTCGCAAGAGAATCTTCGCAAAAGACGACAATCTGTAGTGACAATGTGTTTATCAAGACCAGACCGTGCCTGGCTATTTTATGGCTAAAAACGTGGTAGGAGAGTCATTCAAAGTATCGGACTGAAACCGGGACGAGAGTTTTCAGGTCGAGTCACCGCTATCAACCTCACCGATAAGCGCTGGGAGCTTGCCAGTCACGGTCCTGTTGCACCGGGTAGCGGTACCTGCGTATACCTGGGCCGCCAGCGCAACCCCACAGCACGAATGCTGCAAGGGGCACTAGCGGTGAAAGAAGGTCATGCTAATTACAGTGGGAATTTGGTTCCCTTGCCTTCAGGGTCCTGGTTTTGCACTTGAACTGGGTCCCGTGGGGAAGGGCAGCCAGCCTTCCGGGTGAGATGGGCCAAGGGTTAAAGTTGTCCTGGGAAGGCCTGCGTGCCTGATTGCGGTAGAACCACCTGACCAATGGCAGGTATCACCAAGCCCTGCGCCCAAAACCTGAACCCAAAGTAGCATGAGGCGCTGATGGCTGATGACGAGTACAAACATCCCTGCAGCGGGACGAGTGACTTACGACCTTGCCTTACCTAACATCTACAACGACGTCAGCCCTCCAACACGACTCAAACTGTAGCCGCATCCTCCGACCTCCGATACCCCAACCTATTCTGTACTTCCCGAGAGAGCCTACCTTTCATCACCAGGATCCTTGGTCATGATTCCTGTCTGCTGTTGAGAGGCTCCGCGCTGTACTTCTGCTTCACCTATCGTCATGTCCGACACCGAACGATCGCCCCTCCTCTCCCCAGAGGGTCGCAATGATGCCGTTGCGACCGAGTCAACTCCTCTGCTCAACGCTCAATCCGAAAATGCCGGCGGGGACGGCCACCAAGGTGATGTAGAGCAAACCACACCGCAATCGTGGTGGCCATGGGCCCGTTCGAGGCCTACAGATAACAAGCCCAATAAGAGACGACGATGGGCCTCTCTGATAGCCATCATAACCATGGGCATCATTGTTGTCTTGATCATCATTCTCGGTTTTCTCGTTCCCCCGGCCGTGAAAGAATATGCGCAGACTGCTGCGGTGCTGGAACCGACTGATTTGTCGCTGGAATCAATCACAGCTGATGGGGTCCGCGCGCGCATTCGAGCCAACTTCCGTCTCGACGCCTCACGCGTCCAGAATGATAATTCGAGACGGATTGGAAAGTTTGCGACAAGCATCTTTCGAAAGCTGCAGACCGACAAGACCACGGTTCGCGTGCGTCTCCCACAGCATGGCAATGCGCTACTCGGCACGGCTGATGTGCCGCCTTTAACCATTACCCTCACCGAGGGACACACAACGGCCCTGGACTTCATCGCCGATTTGACGCCAGGAGACGCGGCTAAAATCCGCGATGTCGCCAATGACTGGCTCAGTGGCAACCTCGACCGCCTCAAGGTGACTGGCGTAGCCGCACTTCGTCTCAAGTCAGGCATACTCCCGCTTGGGACCCACGACATCGCTGAGTCGCTTGTTTTTGAAGGTCAATCTCTCTACCGCTCTTTTGCTTCCATGTACTTTGGCGAGAAGACGCTTCTATAATCATAATTTTATAGCTTCTCTAATCGAGTTTTGCTAATTTTGTGCCTTATAGCCCATGACATACCATCTATGCCGGACTTCAAGATTCAGCGTCTTGATTTCCATGACTTGCCGCCAGACGAGCAAGGAAAGAAGGCGGTTGGCGCTGATGTGTCGGTCGTTTTACACAATGACTACCCTATCTCATTAGCCATTCCTTCTTTGGCCTTTGAGGTCCTTGTTCCCAACTGCAACCCATCTGAACCTTACATCAAGGTCGGAGATGCCTTCACAAGCGAACTTCAAGTGGTACCGAAGGCCAACATTACCGCCGATGCCAAGGGAATCATTCATGAGCTTTCTGATTCGTTGGTTCGAGCATGCCCTCAGACAGATTCTTCTCCTCTTGACAAGTTCATGAAGCATTACTTGAATGGCGAAACAGCGGAGGTATACGTCAGGGGAAAGAAGATGGAGAACTCTGACAGTCCTGACTGGATTGGTGGGCTTATTGAGGGTGTCACAGCTCCTATTGACTTTCCAGGGCGATCTTTCGGAAACTTTATCCGAAGCTTCTCCTTGACTGACGTAGACTTCAAATTGCCGAGTCCATTCGCCGACCCTGGAGATCCGGAGGGATCGCCAAAGGTATCCGGTACCATCGAGGTGCTTGCTGCACTTCCTGATGAGTTCGGCATCGAAGTGGCGGTTGAGAGCATCCGTGCTACTGCCGAATTGTCTTACAAGTCTCGAAATTTTGGCTCCTTGGACCTTCACAAATGGCAGAAAGCCGACTCGGAAAAGGTTATCGGCTCTGGCACCAATGAGACCCTCCTTCATATCACGTCTCATGTTGTGGATGTCCCCTTGAACATCACGGATAGCGACGTCTTTAGCGACATACTTCAGAAATTGTTATTCGGAGAGAAGAATCTACTTATCGACGTAGATGCGAGAGTCGATGTTAAGGCCGCGACTGTCCTAGGAAGCTTGGTGCTGAAGGAGGTGCCTGCTCAAGGCCAGATTCCAGTAAAACGTCCGTCTTCGGTTTGGTGATCTTCCTTCTCCTGGATTACATGCACAACAGCCTTCTTATTGAAGTATTTGTTATGGGCATCTAGCACATGGACGGCTGTTTGCTAACTGGTTTCCAGCACTACCTGGGAAAAACTTGGACGCGATAGCACCACATCTGTCCGACTTGAAAGTACTCAACACTTCGGAAACTGGAGTCAGCATGAAGGCGACAGTTAAACTTACAAACCCTACACCCTACGCGGCAATAATTCCGTATTTTCACATTTATATTCACGATACGAGACACGGCTATAGACTTGGAGAGGCTGTCGCGAGAGATGTGGACGTGAAGCGTGGCAACAACACTGGCGTTTCTGTCAGTGCTACCTGGGATCCAGCGTTGCTAGGAGGAGAAAAGGCACAAGAGGCTGGCCAACGACTGTTGTCAGAGTACCTATCGGGCAAAAACACTACAATCACTCTACGACCCCATCGGAACAGTATACCGAATCTGCCTCTGCTCAGTGAGGCTCTGTCGAAACTCAACTTGACATTCTCAGCTCCGCACTTGGAGCTCCCTGATGAAGACCCGGATGATGAGGATAAGCAACGACTCATACGCGACGCAACCTTTCATATTCTCTCATCTACTGCCTCGTTTACCTTAGCGTCACCTTTGCACCGGGATACAATTTACATTGAACATGTTAGCGCAACGGCCTTCTACAATCACACCGAGCCCATAGGATACATCCTACACGACGGCGCATTTCCGGCTCCGCCAGGTCTCTCGCAAACCCCACGCTTACCGGTCGAATGGTCTGCGAGCCATGTTGGCTACGACAAGCTCAAGCAGGCTCTTGGCGGTTCGCTCAAGTTGGATGCTGTGGCAAATGTTACTGTGAGACTAGGTAACTGGGTCGAGCGTATCCACTACGAAGGAAAGGGTCTCGGCGCTCGCGTGTCTTTGTGAGATGTTTCAAATTATGGAGTTACGGCGCAGCGGCGTTGAGCTAAAGAGAACAGCCGCGAACGGTATACAATGATCAGCCACTTTTGTTACGTTATTCTGGAAATACGAATCATATGAATGTTTATACACTGCCAGTTTTTCTCATGTCTTCAGAATCTGATTTGTCATATTGGCATGGCCTAAAGAGGTCTACGTAGTTTCGACTAGTGTTATTGAAATAACTTGCGTATGCTTTCATAGTCACGGTCGTGATCATATGCTTGTCAATCTAAGGAATAGACCGATGGATTGGACAGCGCCCTCACTCAAGAACCAGAATCGGGATTAGCATGGTTGTCAGGCGAGAGTCGGTCTGACAGCGGCTCTAGCGTAGGTAGGGTTGATTCGACCTGCCTACTCTGACTCACCTTTCAAGAGGCCGAGCACTGGGATCTTATGTAGAATACTCTGCCCACGCAGAACTAAAGGAGCATTCAATGAGGGCCAAAGACCCGTGGGAACACGATTTGGGCGGAGTCTCAAGGATGGATAGCATACGAATGGGAAGGAAAAGGGGAAGAGAGGGGGGGGG